>BQNB010000580.1:0-150000 GCA_026074375.1 Tanacetum coccineum | reverse complement strand
GTATAATTATCATTTTTATTTATCACGGTTCGTTCGACTCGTTTAATTAATTTATAAAGATTATTTATTTTCCACTAAAACCCTTAAGTTTCAAAATAGCGGATTTTAGTCCCCCCCCCCCATTTTCCAAATTAAGTAATATATATAACGTATACACTTTTATATTTTAAATTCTTTTACTCTTATAACTTTTCATGTTTAAAAACCCGAATAAGTTTTTAAAAATATTTACACTCTTACTATATTATTAAAATTCTTTTTAAACACTTATAACTTTGGTCAAGTTAAAAAAAACCCGAAATAAACTTTTTATAAAAATCATTTCTTTAGGTTAAATAAGCTTTATAAACCGTGTAAAAAGTTTGATTTACCTAACTCACACACAATTACACAACCCCAACCCACACACACACCACCCGATATTAAAAAAAAAAACAAACTATCTGGTTTACCTACTCGTCTCTGCTGACTCCTGAACATACAATTCTAAGACTAATAAAAAAAAATGGTCATCTAAATATGTATTCGCACTTATTCTAGTCCAGGAAATATTGGCTCGTCAAAGAGTAAATTTACCTCTGTACAACTCCATTTCGAGGGCTTCGGACTGAGCCAAACTCAATTAGGCGAGCGAGGAAACTGATGCCAACAAGTATCGATACTCTTCTTATAGTCATTTAATTAAGTGGGATTATAGCAAGATCAGAGGCTAGGAAACACCAAAAGCAATATTTAATTCTACAATACAAACACCCCAACCCGCCCCAGAAACCGCCACGAATGGCTCTGTACTTTAGTCAATTTTTGCTTCCCTAGCTAATGCGACCCAGCATTGGGTTTCTATTTCACCACTAGCGCCACTGTTGTGTTTCTTTCTTCTTTTGTTTTTTTTTCCTTTCTTTATTTTTTTTTTCTTTTTTTTTTTCTTCCTCATTCTACACATAACTTTCCACAAAAATTTAATGTCTAGTTTCCTCTCCCCTACTTTCATTCTCCCCTTAATTCCCCAGGGGTGTCGACCTCTCGACATAACCCTTTTACTTACACACTACACCTCTCCTCCGGCTACTTGGATTTTAAAAACTTAATAAATTACTTAACTCGGCAATCATTAGATGGTACCCTCTTAAAAACAAAAACAAAAACTCCTCAAACTCCCGGACACAAGGGCAACACCGTCTTCTCGGTTCATGCGCTCTCGAACAGGCCCCCAAACAACAAGACCGCCTCCCTATCTCTCTGCTGGTTATCGCGCCCCCTGTCTCCAAAACCCACACCAGCCGTCTATAGCAAAGCCTCTACGACCCAAAAGGCAGCAGCATGTCGGCTGGCACTGTACGCAACCCCACACATGTCAATATGAGAGCATCGCGTTGGGTGCGTAGAGTACATTTCTCCAGGTTGTAAACCCACGTACACGCGGTTTAGCTTTGTGTGGGGGGGACAGGTAAAGATGCAGATTGCCCAACGTATGACGAGGCATTAGTAAGACCACAACGAGCATGAGATGTTCTTGCTTTTTTCTAATCATACACGATTTACGGTGTCTGTTGCGCACGCAGGACCCAGTAGTGCGAAGTTAGGCAAGGAGATGGCATATTCGCACATTAGTTCGCGGATTCGATCATAGTTTTACATTTACGCGTGGGGCATACGGACTAACAATAATAAGCTCACGTGTCCAAAAGTCGAGGTAGCACAACCACAAACCCTAAAGACTCTTCTAACAAACATACGATTACACCACCCATAATCGTGCATACTCCCCCTCAAATGTCTTATATTACAGATTCCTTGTTCAGACAGCACATACTGCGTGACTATATCTACAAACGTACAACTTACTAGTTACACCAATTTCCACAGAGTCCCAGCAACATTTTTATAACAATTTATCACAACCTTTCATTTCCCATCTTGGCGCACGTTACTTAGTTCCTTATGCTATCACAATGTTTAGCACACTTAGCCTTCCTATCGTCGTTTATATTTTAGTGACTTGATACCCAAAGATATGCATGCGTCACGTTACACACGATGTGCCATGCATGATGGTAACCACTGCACGCGTGCGTGCTTTGCATGCCAAGTCGAGGCTCATACCCCGTCTACGCTGATTGCCAAGTGCTAGAGAACGTGATTCTCTTGGAGATGTGTCGCAACGCTATACTACATAGGTTATATGACATAATAATGAGAGACCATATGGCTACCGAGTGTGACCTCTCCCACAGTAGATCCAAGCTTTGTCGATACTGATAGTGAGAGAGAAAAGATGGTGGTAAGGGGTCGAACTACACTTGGTTGCTATACTAACTCCCTTCTTGTCAGAGGAGAGAGGTGACAAGTATTTTCTCGTGGATCTTTAGTTGCATGGAAGCGTATGCAATAACTTTCATCTCTACATTAGTACCAAGCACCTAACCCGTTTAAGGATGCAATCAACAGTACCACGCAACACAAACTTCACTCACTGCCATTTCCGCATAGTCTGAGATCAATAGGTGCCACGGCACATAGTATTTTAGCTTCAATACTGCTGAAAGCTTCTTCCTTGTTCTTCACCCCCAACTCGAAACACTCTAGTTCTTGCAAGCTGTTCACGACTGCTCCAACTCACTAGGCTTACAGCTATTAGAGAATCCTACACATGAATCACCTATATAAAATGACTAAGTCCCATGTCAAGACCTAAGGAACTGGCGAATCTCCGAGAGGAGTGGTTGGAGAGATGCCTCAATTCTTCACAACACTCAATCTTTAGCTGGGACCACAAGGGCTACCACACACAGGACTATCAATCACAATGACCCAAGATGGAAACTTTTACGGTCACATAGTAGATTCCAAAATTCAGCGCAACAACCTATGGAAATTTGGCTATAGTTAGTTCTTCTAATCTTCCAACAAATCGTCCAGAATCAGTTTTCAAAGTGTGCTTGGTGTTCTTTCCTCATTGCGAGAGTATATTAGATATCGGTCGATGAATTAGCAATCATCAAACTGTCCCAAGTGAAGGTTTGGCACACACGATCATGAGTCCAAGAATACGCAGGTGCATTGGTCAACCCTAAAATGAATGAACTGGAACTCTAGTGTCCGTATCGTTTTCTGCAAAGCAATCTTGGGAATATCTTCTTCTCTAACCCTATAACTGATGATAACCTGACCTGAAGTCCAAATTTATCGAGTACAGACATGCTAGAACCCTGGCAACTGATAGAATAAGTCATTGAGATCCTTGGTAAAGGGGTACGACGTTTTTTTCACATAGGATTTTCAACTCACGATAATCAATACACATTCGGAAAGAGTTCCAACACTCTTTTATGACAAATAAGATCGGTGCTCTATCCCCACAGAGAGGAACTTTCTGTCTAACTAAAAACTTTGTCAGAAACTCTTCTTTTAGTTTGTATTATCGGAGTACAGGCTATTCTTGTCATTCAGCAGGTGCAAAGACGATAGGTGCGCACGTGCAGCCGGTGCAGTCTACCTCCGGGTATTACTCGATGTGAACTTCTACTCGCGGTGCGTCGGGGGTAATTTCAAATCTTCAGGAATATACTTCTCGGAAAGTCGACTGACAACGGCACAAATCCCTTTTAAATACCCCTTTCTAGGAATTTACACAGTTTCCTCTTTCTCATCATTTGAATCAAGAACACTTGACATCCTTAGGTCATGTACCATGTCTGCGACTATCCTGACATGCTCGAGATGACTCACCAATCACGTTGATTGTGATCTCGCTTTGGTTATACAATCACAGTCCGCTTCTTACGCACTGGTATGATTAACATATACATTTCCAATCCGGAACACGAATTTCATTCTCATAAACCACAACCAACTCCAGCAGCGATATTCGAGGACCATCCAATCTATTCTGGCATGATGACGTCCACAACTTCCTACATCTTAGGGAGTATGTCGATTCTTATCTGAAGATAGGTGCATTTTGCAAGTTCAAGACTGATTACCAAACCCTCTTCTAAAATAGTAGTCGGGTTACGACTTTCCCCGTCGGCTCACGCTCCACACTTATAAATTAGTGATTCCAATTGGTCGTACAGATGAATGTCTATATATTTATTTGCAGAAAGCATATGACACAAAGCTCTATCCCAGCACGCAAGTATCAAATAGCACCAAGCATAAACATTGTTGATCAGGAAGCGTACCAATTTCAGCACGACGTTGGTTAACCCTTTCAACCCGCAGCTTCAGCACTAGCTGTAATAAACTCTGCCAGGTGCTCTGCGTCCCCTTGAGTACTATTGATGCTTGGCCTATTTCCCCCCCCCTGAGTTTAACCCATCCTCACCTGGGTTACCTGATTCTCTGGTTAATTTTTCCTGAATCTGTCACAGCATATAAAATGGGTCAAAGTAAGGACACCCACGGAAAAGGTACCACACCAGACACGCCTTGCGCTTACCTCATGATCGGATACTTGTTCTTGCGAACAAATCCTTATCGCCACATCACCAAAACAAGTGACACTCGCATTCCCCTGATCCATCTTTGCAATCTTGGTCCACTTGGTTGCCGACGAGACATGGAACACGACAGTCATTTGGCCTTATGTCCTAGCCTTTCACAGTTGTAACAAGCAGGAGTACAATGCGTCAGAATGGTGTCTGTCCAACATGACTCAATGAGGTACCTTTCCAACATAAAAACCTTCGGCCCAGCTGAAAACCGCACCCTTGCTGTTTTGGGAAGTTTTTCCGTGGTATGAGGTACAGTCAGGTAGGTCAGTGATGTTGTGTTGTTGGGGTTTGGTTGTAGTGGTTTCCGTTCCATTTCCCTCAGTCACCCGAGTCTTTCACCTAACTCTTGACCACTGGTCTACAATCAAAAGAACCTGAGCCATTGTCCAATTGAGCTTCATCAAGTCTACTGGCTTGACGAGGTTACGATTACCCTTGATGTTTCAAAGGTATACCTTCGATGTAACGTTCCAACAACCGATCGGGGTTGGGTACGATTTCAGGGCATAAGAGGATGAGTTATTAGAAACGTTGATTATAGACCAAAAGGTTTGTACCCTTCACTTTTCGTTACCACAATTCATTCTTCCATTTGCTTGATTCATTCCTAGGAGGCATGTATTTCCGACTGAAACATAAGCCTTGAAATCGCTCCAAGGTGTGGCCCTGAGCGGTACTCGAGGGTAACAGACAACGAAAACATAACACCGTTCCCAACCAAGCTTAAAGCAACCATCTAGCATGTGCTAGAAGCAAATTTGACATCGGTTGCCTTATGCGGACATCATTGCTAATTCCCAAATTGACAGCTTCCTATGCTTCTTACTCAAACCAATCAGGGTTAAGCACATAACACCACCTTACAGTACCAAGGAACTCTTTTCATGCATAATCTCAATGGAAATTGCCTTGTAGTTACATTTCCTTTGTTCTGGGCAAAGTAGTTAGAATCCAAGGTTGGTCTCTTCTTTAGTGATTGGCAGCAATGAGTACACGAGCGGTAGCTGCGAGTGCTTTATCACTACTCTTGTGGCAATGAGCTGATTGAGCATCTGAGTGTTAATGCCACTATTGATATCCACATTGTTTCGGTTGGTCGAACGGTTGACTGGAGGGTTCCGGTTGATAGTTGGACGTCGTCCGGGTGCCATTTTCTATAAGAGGGACAATGAAAATCATAGTATAGACATGTATGAAAGTTAATATGCCGTAAGGTATTCATGTTACTACAAATGACGGCATGTCTTTTGACATCATACTATTATTATTACGTGCAAACCAACATCACGATGTTTACTTCAAAGAGTAATGGGGATACAAAGAGTTTCACTAGCCGTGACTATAACCATAGTTTAGTGGTTGTACAAAGGACAGAAATAAAACTAGTAGTTGTTACGGTAGATTTTGCCTGCGAATACCAACTTCCACTCGAGTGGCCTCACTTACCTTATCTGTCGTGCTTCCTCCACCCCCCCACACTCCATTGTCCCCTGGACCTACCATATCCCAACCCTCTACCACGACACCCTTATTCCCATATATACCTCCCTGAGCATTACTAGCTACGATCCTCCGCACTCCCGCAGCATATTTGCCTAAGTTAAGTAATCAATTCTCAGTCCACCGATAGTGTTCTCCAATGACTTATCCTCAACTCGGGGTCCTCACAAAGAAAGAAATGATAACAAGACGAAACAATCCCATAGTGCGTCCATGAAGGCTTCTAACTCCTCTAAACAAGAATTTGGGTAACGGTCCATGTCCTCAAGAATGGTATGCAACTGTCCTCTAAGGCTGTCTCAGGTACAAGCGCCGAATTCTGACCAGTTTCTGTTAGAGCTTCCTCTCTCTGGGTGGGGTCCGTTTCAGCAATCATCCGCTGGTAAGCTAGCCAACATGAATGGGATAAAGGTGACGGTGGTGGAGTAACAGGAATCAAGTTGATACAATCATCAAGCGGTTAATAGCAAAAATTTTTGGCACCTCAGCAAGATTTTGGCTCATAGGAATAGATATACAGTGGTACGTCTGATAGTTAGGGAATTGGACAACAATGGCAATACAATAATCCGAGAGTAGGAAGCCTCCTGCGATAACCACCTGGAGAGTGTGTTCGGGGAGTCCTGGGAGGTACTTCAGTGTAGAGTTTATCGAGGTTCGTCTCAATTCATACAGAGTTCGATATGTCGCTGAGACAAAGAAAATATGAAAATAAGAGATATAGATATATTTATCAAAATACGCATATTAAAGGCCTGTTTCAACAACACATGTAACCTATTGAAGTATATGTATAAATGTTTAACGTCCACATGTATACCCATATTAATATATATGTACTCCCTTGATTGTTATTCCTATGTACCCTAACATATTGAAAACCAGCAATGACAGACAATAGACAAGCAATAAGCATGAGTTTAACAATAAGGTAGTTATAGTCTCAGTGCTCAACCTAATGCAACCTAGTTCTTTATATAACTCAGCAAGCTTCTGATACCAACTGTCACACCTCCAAAAAATATCAGAGTATAATGGCAAGCCAGGGCATTGAACTTTCATGAGTATTATCATACTTCTAGAGCAATACAGAACGACCTCTATAAATGAGCACGTTTTAAGAAAATTGATCATGTTGTATTCCGTGAAATAATAAATTATTTAACATTCCACAGCGGAAGCATAAAAATAGACATTACGATATTGTTTTTTTAAATAGTCAAATGATCTTTAGATAACAGGAAATTGACTGCAATGCATGAAACTTCATATAAGCATCTTCGTTCTTAATACCGTAAAAAACATGCTAAAACTGTCCAACATAAAGTACCCGTAGTTTCATAGCGGTTTGTTTACAGCAGAAAATGTAGTGTTTATTGATACAAGATTATTATCCACATATGACATATAATAACAGATACTAAGTCACTATAAAATTGCATTACTATTGTCTAAGCTCACGACACCCGAAGCTTAAACAAATATACAACCAACAATGAATGAATAACCCTTGCAGGTTCTCAAAACCCGCGACAACCGTAAATCTGACTCAATGGAACTTGTTAGATTGACCAATGTCAGTCCAAGACAAACAGAGGGACCTTCAATCCCGATAGATCCTATCCCATAACAATTCGCGGGCGTCAACAAAGAAAATATATAAGATCAATTAAATATAGAAAAATGACATACTAGGGGACACAAGCAACACCCAAGACAACTAGGCCCCAAGTGGCCAAGCAATATGAACACCGCCATCCTTCCACCCCTTATGAGATCAATAGAAACCATGTCATGATTACCGGGCCGCAACCTTACAAGTAATTAACGTTCAAGCTAAAATCGAGGCAAATACAACTATGGGTTAAATCGGGACCCCATAGACCAATCAGTAATGAAGATAAATTCACTTGTATTCATACATCGTTTTGAATCAAAATGTTTCTCAACCCCGAAAAGATGATTTAAAAACAGTAGAGTAGGGGCATAGAAACAACAACACCTTGTTAGTTAATCGTCTGGAATTGAGCTAATCATCAATGCGCGTCAAATAGTGACGTGGATCAAACACCATAACAAAATTTTGGCAATCTGAGTGTACATTTTAGAAACTTAATGTATGAAATGACTTATGCAAATGGGTCATCAGAAGGGCACTATCGTTCATGTGATAACGTTTTTATGTTTTCAAAATGTTATTTAAACCGTTGGCTCTAGGTAAATAGCATATAGAATTGTGGAATCCCGGCATTTTTGGGAACACATATTCAGTGATCTGGCGACTTTTACGACTATAAGGTAAATATCATAAATAATTGATAAGCCTGTTAATGGTCACATTGACTTTACATTTACAAGCTTATATCCATACATGTAAAGATTATAAGACATCATTTGTCGTTGCTAAGTTTATACATTTATTATCCTTACACGCAATGGTCCCAAACTTAAACAATTTGTATAATAATCATGTTTTATTTATCACGGTTCGTCACGACCACTCGTTTAATTAAATTTAATAAAGACTTATTTTATTTTCAACTAAACAACCCTCTAAGTTTCCAAAAGAGCGGATTTAGTCCCCCCTTCCATTTTCCAAATTAAGTAATAAATAAAACGTATACACTTTTATCATTTTAAATCTTCTTCTACTCTTATAACTTTTCATGTTTAAAAAAAACCGAATAAGTTTTTAAAAATATTTTTAGTGTTACATAATGCTTTATAAACCGTGTTAATCTTTGTTTAGATTCACCCCGTTTAAACTCGCTTCCGTTGCTACTCATACTTCTCTAACTTATAAAAAACGCTCATCAATCTTCCACTTATCGTAAACTATTGGCTCGTCAAGAGCGTAGTTACCAACCAATATGGATTCGGTTCATGCAGCCAACTCAGGAGCATCGAAAACATGCAAGTTAAACTCTATACTCTTCTACTATGATCTACTTTAATGAAGTTGATTATACGCTGAAGTTGTAGGAAACATACACACATGACATTATTTATCAATACCCCAAACCCCACATGGGCCTGTCTACTCTGCTGCTCATTTTTTCTGCTTCCCTACTATGCGACCCAACAGTGGGTTCATCACCACTGTTGTGGTTTCTTTTTCTTTCTAATTCACAAAAATATATATGTCTAGTTCTTCCCTTAATTCCCCATGGTGTCTGGCAGACCATGAATAACTCGGCTATAGGTCTTTAAATGTACACAATAACAAGGCACATCAGGCTGCCGACCTAGAGCAGGTCCAATAGCGGCTGCTGTGTCCATGTCTCAGCGCAACAGCTTCGACAAAGGCAACAACCTGTGGTGGCTGTCGACATGCGTTGGGTGCCCGTCTCAGGTTGTACCCACTTGCCAAGTATGAAGGGGCATTAGAACGAGCCAACGAGCATGATGGGTTCGCTTTTTATGGTGTCTGTGATGCACCAACAGTGAGCAAATGGCTCGCCATGGTTCGTCTTGTTTACCTAGTCATGCTCACTGTACAAGTCGAGGTCACAACCTAAGACTTTCTACAACGATTCACGTGCAATCTCAATGCTTATTAGTTCCTTGTGAGACAACATAGTACATTACATACGTATTTATAGTTATTGCAATTTCCTTTGGTTCGTTACTAGTTCCTTACGTATAACATGTTGCATACTAGCCTTCCTATGCGTCGTTATTTTATGCGTGGTACACAAAGAGTTTGGCATGCGTACGTACACGAGGGCCATGCATGAGTGGTACCATGCACGTCGTGCTTTTTCCATGCCAAGTCGAGGCTCCCGTCTAGCTTGCCAAGGGCTAGACGTGTTTTGTTGTGTCGCACGCTATACTACTAGGTATATGACATAATATGAGAGACGTAAGGCTACAAGTGTGACTCACCAAGGTCCAAGCTTGTCGAATGACGGTGAGAGAGAAAAGATGGTGGTAGGGGTCGAACTACACTTGGTTACTACTCCTTTTCTAAGCGACGCCCTCTCTTTAGTTCTTAGCCTCACGAAACTCGACTCACGAAACAGATGTTTACTTATGTATTTAGTTTTAGGTTGTGATACATTTGTTCAGCAAGGTCCCCACATTATACGCAAAGTACTTTATCTGAATAAATGTCCTAATTGATTGGTAGCTGTTGTAATTCAGGCACTGCAAGTTGTACATATCTATGTGAGTAAATAGCTGAATTGATTGTTAATTGCGTCTGATGTAATACCAAGCGGATTTGAACGTACACAATAAATGGCATAATTTACAAACTAAAAAAACACTCCGGGGAATATGAACGGATTATCCAGTTACACAACATTGATGGAGCAATAAACTGAGGGAGTTACAACCAAAGAGGATTACATGTTCTTTATACCAAACATATAAAAAAACACACACACACCAAACAAGAAAAATACTCGCTCTTAACAAATTTACCGCCCCAGCCAGACACCAAATCAAATCACCATCACCACCAGGTTCAAAGTTGCGGTAGCATAAACTCTTTGCAAAATAATAATAAAAAGTTATATGGATTAACGATGGGATTCTTAGTAGGTATGTATTATTCATTTATTTGCAATAATAGTTAAGAATCTATAATAATATTAATAACCTTTGATCTTTGTAGCTGCTGCTTCCGGGTAAGTTTGATTGTTTCTAATTATTGTTTTTTTTGTTTTTTATAAAAGATTTATGGCGTTTGATGTTTATGGGGTTTAATTATATTACTTTAGATTAATACCCTTTTGAGGTTTTTAAGATTCTCGATTTCTGAATTGTTTGTTTTTTGCAGTGCAGGGTGGGAAAATGATGGGACCATGAAGAGTCGAGGTTTGAATGAGGAATGATTTTTTGGCGTGATAAGAGGTAGGTCATAGTACTAACAAATGAGGAAAAACATTCACGGCAAATTTGGTTATTACAGTTTACGCTTTTAGTTGGAGTTTAAAGTAGTTTAGATTGCATTGAATCTTATATTTTGTTTAGGTTCTGTAAATTTAGGGTAATGTAGGTGGTCCATATTCTTTTGAGGATTATGATCTGTATCATACTTTAAACTCAACACCATAAGTCTATAACGTGTTATTTAGGGGGTGTTTTTATTAGCTTATTTTTTGGGATTATGAGCTTATTTAAAATTGAAAAGTTCATAAACTCATTTTTCCAGAGCTTATAAGCTTTTTTACCCTTTAACCACTTCATTCTATCACAGGTGCAACAATACTAGCATAAAAGAGAGTCCAACTAGATTATCAGGCAACTATACAGCGCGAAATTGTGTTTCAACTGCTGATGCAATACCAACATATAATTCGCAGATGATTTGTATACGTGAGGGATCAAATAACCTACGGTCATGGAGACTTTCGGTAAATAACTCTTCTCCATTGTTTTGGTTGAAATGATATTTACCTAATTTCTTGAAAAGTATTCCAAATATAGTATTAAAGAGTTTATGTTGTGATAAAAAGTGTTTCTTTGATAAGTTTATGCACATTTATTTTGAAATATGTATGTAGCTTCTAAATCTAGAAATATTTTACTTTATTAGTGCCGAGACAAAGAAGAGTGAAAGAAAATCAATGACACATGTAACACCAACAGAGACTAATGGTGTTGTGATCACATATGTTGATAAGGGTGATAATTCCGGTTTGACGGTTTAAGCCATTGTTTTCCAAACATCCACCATCTTTTATGATACCCCTGCTACTCTCGGTTTGTCTCACTTCCTTTGTTACCAATCAGTTCTTGCACGTGTGCTATTAGTTGTATGTGTATCATGTTTTGATGTGACCCCTTATGATTTTTAGCATTCTTGATATGGGGTGTTTGGATGTGTTCTTTGAAAGCGATTATGGTGCTAACTCATAGAAGTATAAGGTTAATGATCATGAACATTAGTGGTAAAGAGGGTATGTATGTTGCTAACTCATTCTATTTTAAAAAGGTTTTGTTAAATATATTTTCTAATTTGATCCATGTCACAGCTAGAGAGTGTTCATAAATCCAAGCACTAGAGATGTAGTCTGCACAACAACTGCTGAAGCTTTAGCTATGGGCAAAATAGTCATTTGTGCAAACCACGTCTCAAACGCGTTCTTTAAACGGAACTGTAAGTTAGCATTATTTTGGTACAAAAATGCATAATTTTTGTTGTCTTTTTGCTTGCATGGAACTTGCATAGTGTTTATGAGATTGCAATGTTTAAGTGTAAAAAGTATGAGAATATGTAGCGTAGAAGTAATAGATCAAACTCTTATTAAAGAGATTGTAGCATTGTATTAATCAAGTAACGCTCACTGCACTCTAGGTTTAATTTGTATCTTATAGATGGTGAAAAGCCCTAAAAACATTATAAGAAGTACAGTAAGGTGTGTAAATTTTTTAGGTTGCGTCATATTTGAATGGGCTTTTTGGAGACTTATTTATTCGTGAATGTAAAAGAAGTCATACACGGGTCAAATGTATGCACCAAAGATAGTAGATACAAGTGTTTAATATTTTTTAACCACCATTGTTTCTACTGCATTTTATAAATATGCTGAAAAGACTAACATTTTCTAATGAGTTTTATATGGTAGTATACATGTAAGTGTCACTTCTTTAATATATAAGCAAAAAAAGTTATGTTTCAGAAAATAAGCACTTCGGCAGTGATTCCTAGAAAGTAATGATATATGAAACGATAGTGGTAACATCTGATTCAATCGAATTTAAGGGGTGTTTGGTTGGGTTTGGAAAGTGAGGTTCTGACATGAAAATGAGTAAATGACCTATAAATGAAGCTGATAATGTAAAGCTTAGTGACATGTAATATGATCCATAAATGATCAGATAATCAGTTGGTCACTGCAACACTCTCTCATGAGTTAGGGATTTCACAGGGAGTGAAGAAAACAAATTGTTTAAAAGGCATAGACGTGGTTGTTATCCCTGTTGGTGTACCAACAAAGCCAGGTATGACCAGTCATGATCTTTTTAACATTAATACAGGAATTGTAAAGACGTTGATTGAGGCTGTGGCTAATAATTGTTTTGTTGTGGAGATTAGTAACCGTTCTTAATGACTGTTATTTCCATGTTTTACATTAATGTGTATATTCTCTATATTAATTATGTTTAAAAATCATGAAGATATCATGACTTCGACTGTTGACATGAAAGATTAATCCAAAGGCCGTTCTATCCAAACGGCCAAGGTAAAGTTGATGAAAAATACCTACATTTTTTAGCTAAAGTCACATACATGTGGTAAGATTTTTCTAGTCCAAGACTCCACAAACCAGAGCTCTACACATATATACTTTGAACCGTTGGATGATATTGTGTGTGCTGGTATGTTGGAACTTTGTACTTATATTGAAAACCTTTGCTGAAACGATTGTCAAGAGGCCCATCAATCTTTACTTCATCGAAAGTTTCTGAGGAGAAGAAAAAGAAAAGGTTACATAAAAATTTAATCGATCACGTCCAATTATTACTTTTGGAACCACTTACATGTCTATAGTGGCTAAATCATTTTAAATACATTGTCGAATATTTTGGACTCAAAGGCAATTGGAGTTGAGGAAGCACACGTGGACAAGCTTGCTGAAACTTATAAACAAAATACAAAGCAAAGGTGAGAGCACAATATAAACTTCAGTAGGGCAATAAAAGTTTTACAAATAATAACATGCTTTTTTTGGCTGAATAAATTTAGATACATTGTGGAAGATTCAGACTCAGAAGAAGCGATTAGAGTTCAGAAAGTTTCGGGGGCCAACCATGCTAAAGAAAATGATGAGTAGAGGTCTTCCAAAATAATTAGTAATGAAAAAAATAAGTTGCATCCAAATCATATTAGAATTTTACGGTAGTTATGAAAAAGATATGTTCCATCCCAAATGTGTGGAGTTTTTATTTTGACTAATGGTATGAACTTATTTGATGCTTCGTAGAAGTAAAAGTTCGATTATTCCCAAAAACAAAGCCTGGTGCATCGCACGGGTTTTAACGCCTCTTAATCTTAAAAGCTTAATGAGAGAGTCATCCCTCTATTAAATGTGGTATACATATATGGAAAATGTAATAAATCATATAAATTCTTGCTTAACACTTTATAGTATCAGTTTCCTTGAAAAAAAACATCACGGTTTTTATATAACACTTTGTTTCTGGTAGATTTTATCAAGAGCTTTCACAGGGTCTGTTGACCAGTTCTCAAGGCACTTCTATGATTTAATAATATTTTTCAAAAATTGAAATTCAGAATGCATTCTGAAATTCTATTGATTTATATGTGTATATTTATATTTTAAATTTTAATAATTAAAAAAAGTAATAAATGAGTATTAAAATGTTGTGAAATATAAATTAGTAAAAACTTTATAATGTACCTTATTCATTTATACATGGATTTAATAACATATAAATGACCTCCTATAAATATTTAGAACAGAATGATATATGCTAATTATATCTTAACTAATTATAATGTATAAACTTCTTTTTGGGTAAATGCACTAGGACCAAAATAGTCAAAAGTTGAAACTTAAAATTCAATAATACAACTAATCAAATATATTATACAACCAATCAAAACATAACCAATAAAGAATTTTTTGTAATACAAGTTAGAAAGGTATGTTTACTTCTATTTAATGCACAAATACATCAAATTAACACATATAATTAAGAGAAATGTTATGTCCACCAAAACTTACACACAATGATATGGCAACATAATTTGTATAATAAAATATGAAAGTCCCAATTAATACATCTATATGAAGATTTACAACACTAATGTGAACATGCAACACCAACAATAACTTTTCAATCGTGTAATGCGTTATTCATAAGAATTAAAGATTACAAACTATTATGGATCACACTTGTTGAATGACAATGTAAGATTACTATTTGAATAAGTACACTTAATAGATTATCAAGTTTACAAGCGAACTTATATAGACTCGCTTATAGGGTCAGCTGACTACTGTAAGTTCGACAAAGTAGTAAGTGCACTATAATGACAACAACAATGATAAGTCATGACATTTACTACAACAAACCTTTCCTATTTATAGTGATACGAGGTTGATCCCTTAGTGGAGGTAGGTGGGACACGTCAAGAATCCTGTGTTTGAAGTATGTCAGCAATTAATGCACGTCCATTATTGGAAACATCCTGCCCATACTTTTGTGAATAGTTATGCCAACTGTTCACATTTTTCACCAAATCGTCAAATTATCCCACCTAAACTCACTTATAGATAAGAACTAAGTTCAGCTTGTTTATCTCAAAGATCTTTTTGATGATATCCACTTCCTGCACAATACAAATGCAAAACAAACATATATTTGGCAGTTTTTGTCTGTTTTTGGTCATTTAAGCTCGTTTTTGGAGGTAAAAGATATGTGTAATTAAGCACTTATCAGTCTTTAACTTGAATAAGTTTGAGGTTGCTCGCTAAAGTTGTGCTTCAACAAGTCCTTTCATTGCTCACCGATGTTCATCAATGAGTCTTTAATACTTAGCCTAATTTCTGTTTAAATATTGGTAGAGACAAATGGGCACTCAATTGGCCCAACAATCTCCCCCTATTTGAATATATATTATGCTAAGTAAAAAATATTGTAAGTGAGTACACAGCTTCTTCTTACACATAATTTTAATAAGTAAATTAACAAAAAGAATTCATTCATTGATGCATTAAAATTTAGTCCATACCTAGACCATCTAGATTCTTTTATACAACATGCCCAGCTTCTACAAAATCAGTCTGGCTTGAATCACATAAATCAGCTCATCATATATTTCATGTGCAAACTCTGAGTTAATCTTGATTAAGTTCTAAATCTTGATTAGCTGAGGTGTTCTTGCCAGGTTATACTCACTCCTTCTCTGAAAGACCAGATTAAAGTTACTATTGCACATTAGAATCTTAACCCTTGGTTCTTTGAACACTTACCTAGCTGATCCACCAGTGATTCCCTGAGGAAAAGTCAAATTATGTGCATCCCATCCACCACTATATCTTCTTTGACAAACACCTCTTGAACTAATTCAGTTCTCCTCTTTCTTTTTGCTCAACTAGAGGGAGATAAAAGTCAGTGAGTTGTAGAGGTGGAGAGATGCCAAGCTTGTTAGATGTGGTTGCCACCTACTTAAACTTGGCTTTCAGATTCTTCAACAGTTGATCATTTGTAGCATTATGCCTTTTAGATGCTATGTCAAGCAACTCTAGCCATTTAGTGAACCCCATCATCTTCAGTTTGAAGTTATCATAGATCTTGTAGTTCAGAGGTTGGTTGTTCATTGCAATAAGCATTGTAGCAATCTTAGAAGACTTGTTAACCCTATAGTTAAACTTTGTGATAGGAAATGGATCATCTCTGGAACTGATGCAATGTAAGTATTCATCCCTCATTTTGTTCAAGTGATGGGTCCTCTAAGTCTCAATCTCAGACAACACTTCCTCCTATGCCTTCAGCATGTCGGGGTTACCCTTCTTAGCTTTTCCCTTGATTTGTCTTTGGCAGCCTTCAAGTCAGTCACTCTCTTAGTATCTTGTAGTTGCAGTTGTGCTTCTTCAATTATCATTGGCCCCTCCTCAGCTGTTCTAATGTGTTTAAGACTTGGTAGGCTTGGAGCTGATCCTCATTCTTCCATAAATGGCAAAATTGTTTTTATTGCATCATCAGTGGAGTAGGCTATGGCATTTCTTTTGTCAGCCATTTTTGGAGGAGGGCTTAGAGTGTACTGAGACGATCCTGATTTGTAACACCTCCAAAATATATGGCAACGTAATGGTAACCAGGGGCGTTACTTCATAATACATAAGCACAATATATAATAAAACGACCTCTATATGATTCGTTTAAATGATATCCTTATTGATACGATTAAAAATAAATAAGTTTTAACAAGTGGTCCCATGAGTTTGCATCAAAAGAAAATCATAGTTTTAATACAACGAGAATAATTAAATGCAAGTGGAAATCTATGAAAAATAGTCTTGATGAATGAAGACTCTAATGCACTTCAACAACATCATAACGAGTTAAGAACCTGAGAAATACATTCTTAAAAATGTCAAAATAAAGTTAGTGAATTCATAGGTTTAAGTTAGTAATAAGAGTGGACCAGAAGATTTCAAAGTATATGATAATAGTAACACATACAATATCACAAAAAGTAATTACAATTACGCTAAGCTCATGACACCGAAGCTACAACAAAGTTATGTATGCAAATCAATGCAAAGTAAATTGCCTAAGTAGGTGTCCAACCCGAGACACCTAAAGTTCCGACATGGTATACGTTTGTTAGTTCGGTAACTATGAAACAAGTAAGCGCTACTTACCCGAACGGGGATGTCAATCCTAATAGATCTATTTATAACAACGGCGCTTACACCAAGTAATTAACGGTTCATGATAGTGGGCATAGTGGTTATCGGTACTTAAGTTAATCCGTAATAATGTAAAAAGGTACTTGCGTCCATAAGTAAAAACCAACAATGTCACTCACCCTGAGATTTGTAAAACAATTGTAAACAAGTTAAAGCGGGGCTATAAACTCACCTTAAGTATAAGAAATGATTCTAGAATATATCAATCAAGTGAAATGGTACCACGGTTCTGAAACGCAACCTAATTAATAACGGGTCGATTTAGAATTATGTGAATGTAGGGAAATGATGCATATGTATTTTTATAACTTAATATCACCATCTACATGTTTGCGTTTTAGTTTTATAAGTCAAAATAAGCTTTACGTCAAGTTCGCTATTTATATTCATGTTTATATACCTTACACTAATTTCCAAGTATCCATCTTTAATAAATCATAACTCGCTCATTCGGACTTCAAAACGCCCAAAAATGCCATTTAACTTACTCGAACAACTCACTATTTTAATAAACATAGATTCTTGAACTTTGTTAAAAATTAAGTTTTTAGACCAACTTTGAAAAGCCGTAACTTCTTCGTTACAAGGATTCACGACGCGAGCGAGTACTACTTTTAAATGTGAGACCGAGGACTACAAACAGCCTTTTAGGTGTTTCCCTTGGCTCAAAACAAAAATAGGTAAAAAACGTGACCAAAGATTCTAGTCCGCAAGCTTATTTATTAAAACATTTTCTTCAAAAAATGACTAGTTTTTACCCGATTTTCATTTGGTTATAACTCATTTGTTTTAGTCCGATTTTAATGAATTTTATATCCATGCGAAAGTATTTAAGTCTACTTTTAATCTTTTAAGCCCTCGGTTATTCAAACCCAGACCTAGTGTCTTGAAAAAACACCATAAACTATTCTTATCAGCAAGTATATATTTTATATTTTACCACTTTATTTAACCAACAAATCACAACTCCGTACTAACCTAGTCCCTTCCACTAATTTTTATAATTTCGCCAACAAAACAACAACTCCATACTAACCTAATCCCTTCCACCAATTTATATCAAGGACACATCAACATCATTATAATCAAACACAATTACTTGCAAGAACATATAAACTATATGTAACTCTTTACATCTTTTTAAAAGAAATTTTTTTACACAAACATGAAGTGGTGATAATTTTTATATGTAGATGATGATACTAAGAAAAACATGAACATGTATAATATATATTTATAGAAAATGAAGATTTATATATGAAATGAGTATGAATGCTTACTTAAAAAGGAGATTGATTAATAAAATATAACGTAAGTTTACTACTAGAAAACCTTAACTATGTGTATAACCCAAGTTTCCAAACCCCTTAACAATAAGCTAACAATAAGCTATGATACGAATAATAAAATCATGCAAAATAATACACTAGAAAGTTTTAGAGAGAGAGAGAGAGAGAGAGAGAGAGAGAGAGGGTGACGAGGAGAAGAGAGGAAATGAGGAGAGAAAGAAAGAAATATTAGATTAAAGAGAGAGGAAATCACCAACCCTTAACCCTTCCTTAGCCCTCCTTTTATAGTAAGGAAAGAGGAACTAGGAAGCAATTAATGGTTTTACTTATTACAACATAGTCCTTCCTTAATTGCACTATTTAATCCCTATTATATTAATCTTTGATAAATGTCCATGTAATCAACACTATTTTGTATTTTTAACAATCTCCCCCTAAGGGGCGATTACATAGGCCTTACAAAAGTACGGGGATTAATAGTCTTGGGACGTCTACCAACATACTCTTCTAACCTTTTGAGATGCTCTCTGATCTTGAGTGTCTTGTCAATCTTGTTAACCATCTCGTTTAATTTCTCAACATCCATGTCATTCCAGTCTCTTCCCTTCAATATTTTGTTGCCCTTACCCAATTTGTTCTTTGTAACCATGCCAATTGATGAGGTGTCATTTTATACACTATTTCGAGGTAATTTAACCCCCTAAATCATGCAAATATGCCCAGATTAAGTGCTTAATCATTTTTTTTCATGTTTTTAGCACTTAGATGGCATTTGAAGAAAACACACGTGACTTAGACTCATTTGGAGAAGAAACAGACAAGACTACGACTCTACACCGTTTATCTTGAAGAATTATGCAAACATAGAGTAGAGACGGTGTCGCAGACTTCAAGCGACGGCGTCAGGATTTTCAAAGTGACGGCGTCATGGATTTGGTAACGACGTCAGGACGTAGCCGACTTAAAGTGGCTCTAGAAGATTCTACGTGGCGAGGACGTCACGATTACAACACGATGCCCTCAAGACGATTTCTCTATATATACAAAACCGATTTTAGGGTTTTAAGTGTGTAACTTTTGGGAGACGAACCCTAACTTTTATATTTGAGTTTAGCAACTTTTTAGGCCATCTTTAGGGCCTCAAAACCCTATTGTAATAATCTTTAATCTATGTTTTAATCAAGTAAAGTTCATTTATCCCTTTAATATTTCAATATGTCTATGTATTGTTTGATTGATTTGTGTTCTTTACCTTCTTATAACATGCTAGGCTAGATCCTTTAGTTGTACTTTTGATTTCATGAAACTTAGATTGTAGATCCTTTTAATGTTGCTTTTTGTAATGGATGTGCGCGTTAGGCTTTAAAAAACTAACCATAAGACATTAAATTGGCATAGACGTCTAGGGAAATGCGAGTGTGTAAAAAGGATACCATCCTGTAACACTCTTCATACTACCTTACCCCTAATATGGTTGATCCCTCTTAAGATATTTCAATTGAATTTAATATACTCTTAGGGGCCTTGTAATAGCCTTCATACTACCTTACTTGTGCGTTGCCTTAACAGAATATTAAATAGACGACGGGCTCGTGTAATTCGTTCATGACTTAGGAAATACTTACACAGATCATCACAAGTGTGACAAAACAACAAGATTAGGAGAAGAAATTTAAGGAGTAACGCATGATTAAGTAAATACGTTCATTTATCATATAAGTTATCACCAAAGTAGTTTAGATTTATTTTATTATTATTAGTTTAATTAGTAAAAATAAACCAACCTCTCAAACCAATGATATTTACCTGCTTTCATAAAAACATAAAAATACAAAAAGAATCTTCTCTCAACCCTGTAGACCTCTGTTAGATTGTGAACAAGCCTTCCCAACCTATTCCCTTAGAGAATGATTACAACCCACGAGTCTTGCCTATACTACACTGCAACGATTAGGTACTCTGCCTAGGGAGTTGTAAAACTTCTTGTGAAGTCTTACGACAACCCCACATCAAGTTTTTGGTGCCGCTGCCGGGGAATAGTTAGGTTTTGACCATTTCTTAACTTAGGTTTACTTGCTTGAATCCTTTCAAGTTAGATTTTATTTTCGTTATATTAGTTTTCTCGTAGTCTATATTTTCTTTGTGTTTTTTTGGAATTTTCATTGACTATTTCATTCTTCTTCATGGAGAACTCGAATCCATTATTGACATTAGGACCTCTCTCTCTCAACAGCCCCTTGCCACCACTTACACTGAACTAATGGCTAAGGTAAATAAACTTTTAAAAATGAGGCATACCATTGATTCTCTCCTCTCTAAAACTATTAATGAATTAGTCAACCAATCTTCTGATTTTGAGACTTTCTGCCCTAGAGAAAGAATAAGGAACTTGAACTAAGAACGCAACAAAGAAACAATTTTCAAGAAGAATTTTTCAAAGATATGTTCCCTACTGAGGAAGAATTAGCTTACCATAAGGAACTGTTAGGAGAACCACACCCCCTTTCCCGACCCTAGAGCCCAAAATTAGGAGAGGCGACCCCTGGAGTTTGAAGATTCCTGGCGTAATCGGCACCATTTACATGGGACATGCATACATTGATCTGCAATATCCTGTTAACATCATGTCTTGTGCCTATTATAATAAAATAAGAGACAAAATGTGCATATATTTAACATCATGTCTTATGCCCATACCAACCATACAAGTTTTGTAACTTTGTTGGCAGAGCTAAAAATGTGCATATATTTGTTGGGTGTTTGATTTATGTAGTGAACTTCATGATTCTAGAGGACTTGGGCAGCGTTATTGATGGCAAGCTAAGTGAAGTGGTTCTAGGAAAACCTTTTGTGCAAGCATCTAAACTTACTTAAGATGAATCTTTAGGGTTAATTAGGTTTGCCCACTAGGATGATGAAGTTATGTTTAGGATGTCTCAAAGAACAAAAGAATTAGATCTAGTATCACCCTTAGAAAAAGATAAGTTTGAAGCATTCTTTGTGGAAAGCTTTAAAGCTAGAAAAAATGGATTTAAGCATGTCCTCGAGAAGAGAAAGGGATATTACAAAGCTTGCACAAACCTCGGACGTACTTATAAAAGAGATAGATAAACAATTGAGAAACTCAAAACTAATCACATAAGTATCATCAAGCTTAAGGAGTAAAAGGACTTCGAGTCTAGCTACAAGACTCGTAAATAAAGAAAAGCGCTTCTTTTGGGAGGCAACCCAATGTTTATTTTCCCGCATTTAGGAGTGTCGTGTGTTTTAATTCTTCTCGTTTATTCTTTTTGTGTTTGAATCAATTTTGTAATCACGCTTTGCTTTGTTTTTGTTTTTGTCTTATTAACAATCAAAGGTATTCTGCATTAAATAAGTGTAGGGGAAATTATCCGGTTTATAAGAACCAATTCAAACACAAAAGATAAATTGCTTAGATTAATTCCCGCAAGTTTCGAGTCATATGATTGTAATGATATAATCCCGAGGTTTTATGTAGTATTTAACACAAGATATAAACCTAACAAAATTGTGTGAAGGAGATTTTTCAAGAAAAACTCGAGAGAAAAAATCTTTACAGTGGTCTGGAGATGGGCTTCAGTATTAATCCTGACGGCGTCAAATCCCCATCCATGGTAAAAATTAAAAAAAAATTTCAATTATTTTTTAAAAATAGATTGTGCAATATCTAAAATTTTAATTATCTTGTAAACCTGCATAAACTTATGATTACTTCATCACTCTCATCCTATCTTTACTGCTTTCATAGAGTCCAACCCTAAAATCTCATTGTATATATAATCTAGTCCTTGGCCGGTATTGCTGGTGTAGTGTTGTCTTTGTCTTTGATTACAGGTTATGTTGATGGAAGTAAGCTTGGAATTTCCTTAGAAGTTTCATTGGAATCGATTCTTTGTGAGGACAATTTAGCCAATTATCGCATGTTCTTCCCTATTGAGCAAACCATAGGGAGTACTAGTTTCGTTTACTCATTTTCTTTTCCCTTTATTTGTTTTTACGGGTACTTCTAAAGAACATTAGGGACAATGTTCAACTTAAGTGTAGGGGGGGGGGGGGAAATAAGCCTTAGAAACTATTCCTTTAATTGCCATTTGCTTGTTCCTTAAAATGATATGTAATATATCAAAACATAGCATAAATGGTAATTTTAACCAAAATTAATATTTTTTATGACACACACCGACGAAAACCGAGTATTAATAGCGTCTCATGGATAGGAATTTATATGACTAGCACAAAAACACTCAGAATTCCACCCAAAAAATGTGAGGTTCGCCTTTAGATCTATAGGAATTCGAGTATCCATTATTGATACCCAAGATAATTTTACCTTTAGCTTGTTCGAGTTAAGGTTTGAATGCAATCATATGTGTTAATTCCGTCGTTACAGATGTGTACGTATGGGTTTTCTCGCCTTTTCTGAAACATTGGTATCGGTATTAAATTATATGAGTGTACCGGTAGTATATTAAATTCTAGAACTTGTTTTTGTGATGCATTCTAAGACCGCATAGTGAGTATTAGGATTTGCTAGATAAGAAGCACTTGGATTAACCCATGTTTATAACCTATAATTGTTATGATGGTCACCTCAATCATATAACTATCCTACACCCTTGCCATGCATACATTTTTAGTGCAGGATACCCCTAGTACAATCCTTCGAGCCTATCCTTTTTCATGGTTCTCGTAATTTTCTGGTTAAGTCAGACTATTAATGAAGAGCATTGTTAACACTTGAACCAATTGTTACACCTAAATCGCCTTAGCCTACCTTGTATGTACTCACCTTTATTACATTATTGTTTTAACCCAAGTTAATTATTGAGTACACGGTTTGGGACGATTAGGATTCATGGTAGTATCAATTTTACAGAAGAATGAGAAAGAAAAGTTAAGTCAATACCCCCATATGTTTGTTAAATAATCTCCATGTTATTTTGATCCAACTCAATTCGGGTCATTAGTTAGAATGTAATTATCAAAGTATGTAAAAGTTTAAGTGTAGGGGTGTATCTATAAACCCCCATGATATATTATATGTTTAAGCAATGGCAGGGTAAAAATGTATGAATATATATATATATATATAAAGTGAAAAAAATATTCAGGCTGCCATTTGCTTATGTTTATGTTTATCATATTGTCAAGAAATGAAAAAGAAAGAGATTGGTGTAGAGTTTTGTAGAGTTTGTATATCTTGTTCGAATTCTTGGCTTAGCAACCAAATCAGCGTATATTCTTATAAATAATTAGCTAACCCTTTCACCCCAAATTCACCCAAAAGTCACTCCCCAAATGTATCTCATCCGTTTATGTTTCCATTAATGTTATCTTACACCTACACCCCACAACCCTTAAAAAGACCTATTTAACAGTAATGACTAGTACTTGCGCCTAGCGGTGGAGGTTTTGATTCTTTATCAAGCCTATGGTAATTTATATGCTATGACAGGTAATGAGTGTTGATTTTACGTTTTCCATAATTGTTATAATTTATTATACACCCAAGTGAAAGAAAGAATCCCAAACACTTATGTGAGGTGCTAGTATATACTTTCCGTGCTTTTAATTACGAGTCCCTAGAAGGTGTGTGTTAAAAGCTTTTAAAGAAGTAGGTTAAATGACCCTAAAATTTTCTATTGTCTAGTAGAAAAACCCATTTGCTTAAGGACAATAAGATCCGAATTGTGAAGGGGGATTTGATGTGTGTTATTTTATACACTTTTTTGGGGTCATTTAACCCCTTAAATCATGTAAATAGGCCTAGATTATATGCTTAATCATTTGTTTTTAGGTTTTTAGCACTTGAATGGCATTTGGAGGAAATACACATGACTTGGGCTCATTTGGAGAAGAAACGGACAAGACTACGGACCTACACCAAATCCTTGAAGAACTTGTGCATGCAGAGTGTGGAGACGGTGTCGCGAGTTTCAAGCGACGGCGTCATGACGTTTAAAGCGACGGCGTCACAGATTTGACGACGGCATCAGAACGTAGTCGAGCTAAAGAAACCCTAAAAGATTCGGCGTCACAAGAAAAAACAGACTATTCCACTTGCGCGCAAAGTATCAGATATTGTTTTGATCATAACTCCTTCATGCGAACTCGGATTTTGACGATTCAACAGCCCACGCGATCGCAGCGAGAAAATCTACAACAATGAAAAAAACGACGACACGAAGGCGTCAGGATTTTTCTAGACGGTGTCGGGAGTGTCTAAGTTAGGGATTTGCCTATAAATACAACTTATAACTTCGTTTTTTTAAGCTTGAATGCTGTTTTCCATTGTTTTTCATGGTTTAATTCCATCCCACAACATCATATGATTCCAGGTTTGTCTTATCAATTCCTTTAACATGATGAATCCCAATTACATGATTATTATGTCTTATGGTTTGATTTATACCATCCTATAACATCATATGATTCCAGGTTTGTCTTATCAATTCCTTTAACATGATGAATCCCAATTACATGATTATTATGTCTTATGGTTTGATTTATGCTATGTTAGGCTAAATCTCTTTTGTGTTTGCTTAGATGTAACAACCCCTAGATATGAGTGTATGTTTATAATGATGAATCATGGTATGTTTGATCGAAGATCCATGTGTTTACATACAAGAATCGTTAAATTAATTGGTAATAAACTAGTATTACATGATTAGGCAATCTTAACATGGAATTGGTTTATTCTTGGTCATTTAGCAATCTAAAGGCCTTAAAAACTTGACTTAGCAACCTAAGCTTGGATAAGTTAGTTAGCGATTTATACGTAAGCGTGTGTTAGTTAGTCAAAAAAGCAACCTCTAGGCTAATTAGTGATACTTGGCAACCTAAGACCACATAGGTCGAATTGTGTATGATATTGGTAGTCCTAATGTTTTATGCTTATGTTTATGTCTGATTGAGCAACCTTATAGACATTGGCCATAGGTATAAAAAGGCGAGGGGATGTGAATGCTTAACCAAGCCATTTAATATTCATCATAGAACTGGTCAATTAATTATTCTTCAAAATTAAACACACATATTTAGGGGGCGTGAATTCTAAGTGAACACATTTTGCTTCTCTTGAGTTTTCTTTAATTCATTTTTATTTTATTGGTTGTTTTATCTTTATTGAAGTAGTTTAAGTTAGTCAAAATCCCCTCTCTCAATTATCAAATTTTCTTGCTTTTATAAAATACAAAAGCACAAAAAATGCTCCTCCCTCAAACCTTAGACCTATTCGACATACTCTTCGAGCCTATCTCACTATTCCCCTAGAGAATGATCAATCCCTTGGATTTACCTATACTACACTACAACGGTTAGGTCCACTGCCTAGGAGGATTGTAGAACTTTTGTGGTTTTTCAAAATTCCGCATCACTTACTAATTAATAAGGGTTTGGGATGCCAATGTGAGATCCTAAATTTCAAAATGATAATCGCAATTCATCGAGGCCACTTACCATAGCTTTAAATCCATAATAACCGAGTTGTGTCATTTTCATGGAGGTTTTACGGAGTGAGCTAAAATAGACTAAATATTCGATACAAAAGATATACAAAATATAAAACCATTTGGCTGGTTGTAATGAGAGTATAATACACGCTTAAGACACATGTGAGTGAAGCGTCTAAAGTTACACCTTATTAAGTCAACACCATGACATAACAAAAAAGCACCTCATTCAATCAATATTGTTTTATGTAACTAGAAAAATAGTGGTTCTTTAATACATTCATCCTTATAAGCCATATGAGTAAAATTTTATATTGTCTATTTACAAACACTTGATATTACATGCCATATAATCATACATGCTATGCTATTTGTTACTCAATGTGGAAACTAGAAGGGGGGGGGGGTTGAATAGTTTACACGTTTGTTTTACGTTTTAAAAGTTTACTTTCAAAAATGTTTAGATCCGAGTTATATGTTTAACCAATTCACAATATGAACAAGCAATAACTATCTAAACTAAAACTAGATAACAACAATAATAATGTAAAGAGATAAGGAAAGAAACAACCAAACCAAGACACCAAGATTTTTAATAAGTGGGTTCGGCCTATGAAGAATCTCTTCAGCCCGCTACTCCACTCCCTGAGTATCCGACTCGAGATTTCACTATGTCAACAAGCTCCCTTTAGGCGGAGAAAACCGTTTACACGTCGCTTACGTTATTTTCCGACACTAAGCTAAATGTCGAGTCCTAATCTTAGCTAGAACCAATCTACCACTTCACAAGATATACACACTCACAAGATCTACACTATCGGATCTACACAATATCCGAATCACACAAATACACAAGATAAATACAATAGAGGTTTGGTACTTTAGATGAAAAGAGAGAGATCAACAAATTAGCCACTCGATTCTTAACGAATACGAGTGTTTTTACTCTTGCACTTGAATGGAGAGGGAAGAGATTGAGAAGAAGAGATTAGATCACTTGAAACAAGATCTAAGTATGTTAGTGATCAAGATATTTAGTGAAGAGAAAGAAGTTTTTAGAGAGAGAAAGAAGAGACTGAAAAAATTTTCGTGCAAAAGGAATGATGTTTTCTGCTGGGAAAAGCAGTATTTATAGACAGTAAATCACCAACGATCAATCTGGTGGCGGTCCTTGGCGGTCCCCAGATATATAGGGGCCGCCAGGCCTATAACCGTGGGCCCCGACCACTAGACTTCGCTCCTGTAATTTTGTCTTTTTATGGTGAGGTTGTATCAGTTATGGAACATTCTATTTTGAGGAAAAATTTAGAATTTCAAAAAATAAGTTTTTAATAAAACTATTACTATTAATTAAGAAAATAATATTGTAAATTATTTTTGAGAAAATACTTTTGTAGAATTAAAAGTTGAGGAATAAGAGAAAAATATTTTCAGATCACTAATCATCTTAAATATTTTTGTTTGGTCCCCCCCATACCTTATCTAGTGATCACTAACTTAGAAATGGAATTTTACATCTAAATAATATTTGTAAACGTTTTAATTTTTATTTGTAAACGATTTATACATTTTTGAATTTATTATCAAAACGTTGAGAGGTCAAAAAATAATAAAATTCTACGTTTTTAGATATATTTGTATTTATCTAATCTCCTCATTTATTAATGATGACAAAATATAAACTCATTTTTAAAAAAATTAAAGATGTCCCAAATTATCAAAATTGAGTTACTGTCCATTTATCTCCCCTTTTTGTCGACTTCAAAAAGAACGATCATCTAGTTTGAAGGAGGAAAGGAATCGACGATATCAAAGACCCCCTTGATGTATCTACCCCTTGATCCAGGCACCAAGGGATTCAATCTTACGAAAATTGTTTTGCTACAAAAAAAGGTTAGAAGTACAAGTGCAAGACAAATATCTTTCAAGGTAACACATTGTATTTAATTCAACAAAAGTAGAGTTTCATTCAACCAAAAAGAAACTCATACAATAGTACATCCAACTAATACATTCATGAAATAAACCTAGATCTAATACAAGCTAAGAGAAATAATACTACATAAGTCTTAAAATGAATTCATGGATTTCATAAAGAATGACTTTTTGAGCAAAAGATTTTGGGGTGACACGTTTATGAAAACATTTAAAGATTTTTCAAGGTGGAGGTGGAAAGTATCAGGTGATTGCGGTAGTGAGAAGATATTCAAGATGAGCAAACATGATGTTCATCTCATCTATTAAAGTAAAGAAAAGGTTTCGGTTGTGAGAACAACATATGCAAGTTAACCCATAATAGTCATGATAGTTGTAGAAAAGAGGAGCCCCATGATAGGTGGTATGAGTTGTGGTGGAGATAGTTGGGAATGAAGTGTCAAGAATGTGATCAAGAGAGTGATTATGGGACAAAATGAAAGTGTTATATCCAAAGAAGGATGACTTTTGAAGTGGTTGAGGCTATAGAGGTTTAGGAGGACCATCCCATAATGGTGTCCCAAGCAAAGGGGTTCAAGTGATAAGAGATAAGTTGGGTCAATTGAAGAAGGTGGTGAAATTTATGTAGAGTTTTGTATTAAAAGGAAGAAGATGTGTTCTTGACTTTTGATGATGTTTGATTATGTGGATATGGATTTTTGATGGTGCGTTTGAGGAGTTTAAAGATGAAGAAGTTGTGGATAGGAGAAGGTGTGTGTGTATCGTCATCACAAGATATGTATGACAAATAGTATAGTCTATGAGGGATAATGGTGAGTTTGATTTTACTTGGAACTTTTTAGATGAGGAAGCATTACTGGAATTCCCATGGTAGAATGGTGTTAGGAAGATAAGATGATATAGAAGTGGGGAGGATGAGTAACTTTAATTTAGGGGAAAAGATCAAAGTTTAAAAGAGCATGATATTGAGTTTTTGATTCCAAAAGTGGTTTAGGAAAATGCAAAAGGTTTAGCTGGGTCTAAGAAAGAATAGTCAACTGCACAAAAAATCAGGAGCCACAGTGAAAAATTTTGTGACTTCTGATGGCGGTCTCGTAAATACCTGGCGGTCCCATATATATTAGGGGGCCGCCCAGTAGTTATGGGGGCCGTTCTTTAGAGACAGGGAATTTTTCTAGTTTTCCTGATTTTCTGTAAATCCTGTACAGAAACAGTTTCCTATTTTTCCCTTTTGTAGTCAATTCCAATTTATCATGAATCATCTAATACTTAACAATCAAGATTATAAGACTAAACATCTAAACTCAATCAAGAAATCATATGTAGGCAAAATCAAAAGATAAGCATGCATAATATCATATATATATAGCAAAAGTCTATCAAGGTGCATGCAAGCATTGGTTTAGGATGATAAAATCGAAAGATCATCCATGGCAAGCTAAGTTGCCCATACTAAGTACTAAGTTACTAATAAGTAGCATAAGTTTAAACACCTAATCATAATAGATTAGTAAATAATATAGATAATAATGTCATAAAGCAATTTCCCTCATTGCTCACTTCTTCATGTTTCTCCACAACCTTCTAAGACTTTTTCCGATTGACCTTACTCCACCACGATGCTCATCTCGTAATTGTACTTGACGGTTGATGATTTCTGTTTGTTAGGTGTAAAATGGTTTAAGGTAAGGGTCAATATTAGGTGGGTTTTGAAAAACTTAAGGAACTTGATTGGTTAAGGAATTCACATAATGAATGGGGGAAGGAGTGCTTGCACGCGAGGTCCCTTCGTCATTCCCATCGTCATCATCATCGTTGAGATGAGATGAGGATGGTTGATCGAAGGCGGAAGAAGAAGAAGTGGAATGACGACCTCTTCTCGTGCCACGATCCCTTCTGGGCTTTCGCTCTAATTGAGCGGCAAGAGGATTCATGACACGATCGTACAAGACATAGGACTCGTTGTTCAACTCGGGATATTCATTCATGATGAATTTAAACAATCGGGTTAATAGCATACCATAGGGTAGAATTAACCTAGCTTGTTTAGTGACCCACTCCATTCGTTTCGCCATGTAATAGGCAAGATTAGATCTTTCGGAGTGTATAACACAATAAAGCATAAAACAAAGACATGCGGGAATGTGGTCCCGATTACCCCCCAGACAAAAGACATTTCCCGAATAATTTATTCCAAAGGCTTCAAGGTTGGCTTAATTTCACGAGTTAGAACTTGATATTCAAGAATATCAATTTCTTCCTCATGACGGATGCAACATGCTTGACCTTCTCGATCAATTCGAATATACGAAATGATGTCCTCGATGGAAGGAGGGTTGGTTTGATATGGACCATCCGAAGGGATACCATATGCCCACTCATCAAGTCTCCATCTATCGGTAAAGACACACGCGCCTTCACAAGGAAATTCAAAATTTTGAGCAAATTTTCAAGAGAGTAGGAAAGAAGTTTGCTTTGAATTAAAATTCGACAAAACATATGAATTTCCTTTTTTTTTTTTCCTTCTTCATCAGAATAACTCAACCTATACTGACTATAGAAATTCAAAAATGTTTTGTATATATTTTTAAAAATGTTTGTCCCATTTTATAAATGTAAGGTTTAAAAAATTTCTTTGATCATTCAACAAATTAAAGTTTGTTTGTTCATACCTTTAGTGATTTACGTCGGGTGCGAACTTAAATTTATTGTTGAAGAAAACTTGAGACGTCGAAAGATGTTGACGAATTGATGATTTGTGATTACGAGTAACTTAAGCACTTTACGTTATGTGTTATAAGTTACATGTTTGTCATCACCAAAACATGAAGAGAATGTATAGATTAAATATCGTAATGTAATATTTCTACCAACAATCTCCCCCTTTTGATGATGACAAAATATGTAAATTATAACTCATAGTAAAATGTATAAGTTACTTGTTTACACTTCTTCTCCCCCCTTTTGTTGAAACAAAAAGGTGGACTCCTAGACGAGACTTTAACTACACTTCAACTCTTCAATCAAAGAGGCGAGCTTGCATCATCCTAAGTGAAGTCTTGATTCTATCAATCCCTTTTAAACAATGACATCCCTTGAACATTGACTCAAGCGGATCCATGGATCAAATTAGTTGCAATCTCTTAACCTACATCAATGGTTAGTTTCGTGCAACAAAAAATATATATAGGGATGAAAAACACATATCAAAAAATGTGTAGATGTCTTAAACAGTTGCAAACTTAATGGCTTGGACATTTGCAAATGCTCCCCCTTGGTGTATGCTCCCCCTTGATTGGGGGGCACCAAGAAATCGAGTAACGAAAAAGTGCTACAAAACAAAGTTAGTAGAAAAATGCACATATATATAATGATGATGATAGATATATATGCAAGACACTTAGTGGGGAACAAATCATGTATGTTTTAGGTATATGCACTCTAAAGTGTGGCACTAGATAGAAACAACCTAAATAATAAAAAAAATGATAAATGCTTAAGACATGGAAATGTTTAGGAACCAATGATAAGATTTGACCGACACATGCTTAAGGGCTAAGACTCGATCAACACGTTCCTTATGTTATCATCATCTAACCAAGATAATGATGTGGATTTAAATAGACTAATGGGTGTATTAAGAGATTCCTAAATCCTCAAGGTTTCTTTGTTAAGCATTATGTATGCTTTTCATGTTTGGGGTGTTTAAGGATAAACATTATCGTAAGACTTTAGGTCGAACTAAATGTTGATGATAAGGATGATTTATTGAGGAAACATAAATGAAGAAGGATGAGCGTGAATGGAAAAGGAAGGTGTTGACTATAGGTTTGTTAGGTGTTTGGTAGGTTTGGAGAGTAAGGTGATGAGAGAATGTTGTTTTGTTATTGGGAGAGATGCATGGCTAAGAGGTTGAGTTTGGTTGTCACTTTGAGGTGGAGATTGAGTGTGAGTAACATGTGAATTGATGGGTGAGATAGGAAATGGAGGATGTGAGGCAACTTGTGGTGATGTGGGAGTGTCCTTAATGTAAGGATTTGGTAATTCTTGATTGGGGTGATTGTTTTCTTGAGATGGTTGTTAATGTTGATGAACAATGGTGAAAATGTAAAAATGGTAAAGCATTGTGATGACTCAACAAAAGTTGAAGGTTTAATATCATCTTTGTGTTCTTCTCTTGTCCAAAAAATAGAAATGGACCAATGGAAGACACGTTATTTTGATAACTCAACAATACTTGAAAGTTGAATATCATCTTTGTGTTCTTCACTTGTCCAGAAAACAGAAATGGACCAATGGAAGACACGTTATTGTGATGACTCAATCAACACTTTGATGGTTGTATATCTTCTTTGTGTTCTTCACTTGTCAAGAAGTGGAAATGATTGGATGAGACGCATTTCATTACGAAATTCACTTGACTTTTGACAACATAGGCACACATGCTTATGAGTGTCGGGATATGAGGATAAGACGCATTTCATTACGAAATTCACTTGTAGGGAATGGTTACATGGTGAATCTTCTTGTGAAAGTGACAGGTGGATGAATCGAGGTTGATAGTAGTAAGGATGACTTGGTTTTTCATTTCACTTTGGTGATTTCGGGATGTACTAGAACTAATGATCACTAATAATAGTGAATAAAAGTTATGAGGTTTGAGTGTATGGTAGAAGTGTATCTTGTGGTTTATAGTGAATAAGGATCACCTATGTGAGTTCTTGAGAGTGTTTGGTTAAAGGATATATGTGAAGATGTGTGTTTTCCCTTCCCTTTTAATTCGTGCTCATCCGGACATAAGCTGGGGAATAAAAAGAATAAATGAAGAGAAGTAATGACGGAAGCGTACGATGAACTTCATCCGCGAAGTTATATAGCTTTTCTCGAATATTGCGATTGTTCATAGAACAATCACACAACGAGGTACGAGGTTGTCCTAAAGGTGGTAACGAAAATATGGACGGAAGATATTAACCATCTATATAATAATAGAGGCATGATTAAGATTTTTGTGAGAAGGCTTAGACATGAACAATAAGTGACATTTTAATTTGCATTTCGCGAATTAAAAATGCTTAAACATTTCGGATGAAATGATTAAGTTGTTGAGATTTATCGGAATCTATTTAATAGTAACAAGACTATTAAAATGAGAATGACATGTTTATGAGATTTGTTTCATCATTCCTAAGGGAATGGAAAAGACTAACGGAAGTGAAAGTACTTAGTCTTAAGGTGTGTATATTAAGTTGCTACGATACTTATGTGGAAACTCGTTAAGACCCTTTGGTCACGTGAAGGTTGAATGTAAGGCTTTAGCTTTAGGAAGTGCATTTTAACATATGTTGTTAATAAGGCTTGAATATGAAATTTAGAATATGACTTTAACATTGCGATCGTAAAGATAGAGATACTTGAAAATTTTAGTTGAATTATTTAAGTCGTCAAACCTTCTTGAGGTGTGTTTGACATGTTAGCATTTAGCATTTAGGCAATGTGTTATTTGGATACACCAAAAGTATTTATCTAAATTGCTAGAAAGGCCGAATGCTTTATAATGTACATGCATTTAATTATCTAAGCACCTTAAAATTAAGCATCAAGATCTCGAAGAATATATTAAATTACATGTGATAAAGTAATCATCTTGAAAACATTAAAGTACAAATTTGTAAGGTGCATTGTGTCTAGATTGACCAAGGAAAGCCTAATTTCTTACGTGCTTAGTGTGCACTCCTATGATATACAACTCTAACGATGTATACTATCCTTTGGAATATTTAGAAGAGCCATTTAAATCAAAGTTAGAAGTATGAGTATGGTACCTATCACTAGTGGTGCTTAATTCAGGCTAAACACGACCATTTTTACGGGTTATACACCGAACCCAACTTTACTTCACTTTGGAAGCAATTTAACCGTTAGGTCAAATTGAATTTCTAGTGCGATAGATTCTCTAGTAGTCATTCTCATGTTGGACAAAATGGAATTCTTATATTTGCCTAGTGAAATGTAGCAAAGATAAAATTCGTATTATCTTTTCATAGAGGGCCTACCATGACTCAATTAACAAGCTTTAATCCTAGTTCGCATAATCTTAATCAAGATGAGTGAATTCTTAGATAAGTGTAAGTAAGATGTTTTAAGAATGCTCCATTGCATGTCTTGAGAAATAAATCTCATCAATATTATTTATCTTAATTGAGTTTGTGATTCTTTAATGATAAATGATTTTAAAAAGAAACATATTTTATTCTTAAGCAAATATGATTTTCTAAGATTATTATTTTTATCATAGTTGTATACCATAATTAAATAGGTATTTGAATAGATGTATTTTTACTTGTTTATGCATTGACACATATTGTCATAGGTTATTTTATTATTATTTTTTTAATTCTAATAACTTATATTTTTCAAATTATATGTAATGTATTTTCTTATAACACAACCATTTATGCTACGAAGAAAATAAAATGCATAGGATATAAATTATCCTTTATAAATCATTTAATATGATAAGTTCATAAATTCCTTAAACATAATGTTTCCCAAACATCATGTTATCCTAGGTGAATAAATAAGAATAACATTCTTATTTAAGAATTTAGTCAAATATAAATATGAGTTTTAAGTTGTGCTTTTAAGTTGTATGAGCAAAGATTACATATGTTGTAAATTGGCTCGTGTTTGGTTTTTCGGAAATGACACATTTAGCAATTGCATTGCAATGTAAATTTCTTGAATATTTCGGACGAAACATCCAATTTGTCAATCCTACTTCATTATGTATTAAACATATTAGACTAATATTTGGAACACAACTATTGGACAAGTAGACTCAATATGGCATTATCAATACAAGTGTGAGTTATGATCTAATGCATATTCTTTTCATCTACAAACGGATGCAATTATTTTCATACCAATCTAGTGTGATTGAGTATGTAGATGCAAGACAATATCTTTTATTATAATTTGATATAATCTTGAAACTAAACAAATAAGAATTCGATTTCTTGTCCATACTCGAAAACTTGTCAATTAGATTCGATAAATATATCAACCATTTTTGATATTGAATTGCTATATTCTTGAAATCTTTCTTGACCCTCACGAACACTCATTTAAAAGAAAATAAATATTTAAATAGCGTGTTCCATTAATCCCAAGATTAGTTGTAAAATTTACTTGTGCGAAAAACTATTTGTTGTTATGTATAATATACATAGTTTTTGACATTTTATGAGTATGAGTTTTCTAACCATTTTTATACAACACACATCTTTTGTAAAATACTATATGTTTTAAAAAAAAATAATTATGTGTGTATGTTAAAACCATGTAAGCACAAGCATTATTATTATTATTATTTTTATTGATGTATTAATATAATCTTTTCTTTTGTTTGACCAACCCAAGGTAAAACCAAGCAAGTTGTTGAAAATATTTAAACGTGTTGTTGAAAATAGATTAAATCGTTGGAAATATTTAGGTGACTAGTTTTAATATACTTGACAAGTTATTGAACTCTTATTCCTAAATATATTCCCATACCCGAAAAGATTTACAAGATGTTTATGTAACATTTGTAAGTTAAGTGATCTATGCCTATATGCAATGCAAGAACAATTTTGCAATCTTAATGCAAGAAATCTAGCATAAGTTCTAGTTATTCATAATTCGAAAAACTAGCTACAAACGAATAGTGTACATGGCACATGTGCATAGATATTCAATTAGCTTAATTACAAATAGCAACGATCATTTAATAATTTTTACTAACTTAAGATATAAAGAAGTGCACATAATCACATAGCATACCACATAAACGTACTTGTTGTAGTTTTGTGTATTAGATACAACAATGTATTACTTAGTCTGGTTTTGTTTGAGAAACAAATTAGTTTCCTCCCTATTTAAAAATCAAGTTTAATATTTTTGAAAAGTTAATTACACCATTTTTCATAGATATACGAACTAGTAAATGTCTGATCGAAGAAAAGACAAAATACAAGTTTTTCGTTAAAACGAGACTCAACGTTTTGGACAATAAGTAGTATTTTGCCTTTCTGACTAAATTAAGTTTTAAATAAATACTCGAAAGTATTTTTATATGAAAGTAGACTCAATTTTCTTCGAAATGGCTGGTGACACGACTTCTACGGACTTACGGTTGATTTTATATGATTTTTTAAAGTTTCTGAAAAACTGACGAATCAGACAGGCTGCCCCCTTAAAATTAAGGGGGCCGCCCAAGAATTAAGGGGGCCGCCCATCTAATACTTAAAATTATGATTTTTGTAAAAAAAAAATTTGGACTTTGCGAAAGGTTAAACTTTCTGATTAGATACTCGAACATATAAACACTTAATCTTAAGGCATCATTTTTTATCTAGGAGCTATTATAAAATAGTGTATATTAATATAAAAACATTACAAGTTAATCAAACCAAACACTTTTTCATATTAAATCCCCTTAATGGTAATTCGTACATGAGATCGTACTCAATTTTTAAAACCATTTGTTTTGAAAATTAGAGCGACGTGGCTCTGATACCAATTGTGGAAATCGTAGAGGGGGGGTGAATACGTTTCCATTAAAAATTTTAAAAAGTTTCATACCAAATTACCGATCAAGCGTGATACAATATGATGAGTGTTCGTACTAGTTATATACACATATTAATACCTCGATTTACAACAATACAAACCAACACACAATATTCACATTTATTCAAGACATAATTAAAACTATATAATCAACACATCACACAATTGCAAGTATAAATATAAAGCGATAAATGTAAGTATAAATGTAAAGAGATAAGTGAAAGGAAATGCAAACCGGACACGATGATTTATAGTGGTTCGGTCACGAAGCACCTCTTCGCCCTACTCCACTCCCCGAGTACCCAACTCGAGAGTTACTTCACTAGTCAACAAGCTCCCTTAAGGCGGAGAAAACCGTACACAACGTTGCTTACACCGATTTACGACACAAAGCTAAATGTCGAGTTCTAATCTTAGCTAGAACCAATCTATCACAACACGACTTCACGACTTGTTCACGACTTCACAACTTCACGACTACTTCACAACTTCACTACACAACTTAGCTTCACACCTTGATCACAACTACACAACTTCTTCACACCTTCACAACTTCACAACTTCACACCTTCACAACTTCTCCTCACCACACTACTTATGTCACAACTATCTAACACTACTTGGTAAGATCACCACGATCTAACTACAATACACACCATGATCACCATGATCAAGAAATTATACAAGTTTGGAATACATGGACTCGATCTATACATTGTGAATGTAAGACATGTCACGAATGCCCTAACTAGCCTACATAACTTCGTATCTTAATGATAACGAAAGTTCTTCTCTTGCACTTCAATGGATGGATGATTGGATCACATTTTAAACAAACTTATAATAAGTTAAGTGATCAAAGGATTTTAGAGAGGATATGTGGGCTGTTTTGAGCAGAAAGAATGAGTGCAAAAGGTGAGAAAAATGTTGAGGAATAGTCCAGTATTTATAGGACAAGAAGGAGGAGCGGAGTCTATGGCCGGCCCCCTTAAATAGGGTGCCGGCCCCCTTAAAATTAAGGGGGCCGCCCATATAATTAAGGGGGCCGCCCCTTATTCAGACGCTCCTTTTTTGTCCTATTCAGGGGAGGTGTTTACTGGACCATTTCTAGCCGTTTTAGGTCCGAAAATTTGAAATTCAAAATGTTTATTTTGAATAAACCATTTCTTATAAATACAAAAATGTTTTGTATATGTTTTTAAAAATGTTTGTCCCATTTTATAAGAAAATATAAGGTTTGGAAATATAAAAAAATTTCTTTGATCATTCAACAAATTAAAGTTTGTTTGTTCATACCTTTAGTGATTTACGTCGGCGTCTCGCGAACTTAAGTTGTTGTTGAAGGGAAAAATGATGACGTCGAAAGATGTTGATGTATGAATTGATGTTTTGTGATTACGAGTAACTTAAGCACTTTACGTTATGTGTTATAAGTTACATGTTTGTCATCATCAAAGCATGAAGAGAATGTATAGATTAAATATCGTAATATTTCTACCAACAAATTTAAAACTGGTTCGGTTCGGTTCAATTTTTACGGTTCGGTTAATTGTAGATAAGGTATTCATGATCTATTTGTGCACCTTATGGCTCTAATTAAGATATGTAGAAAGAATTCGCTGACCTAGTATATAAACATGGAATATGATATGTTGATCTCACAATATAAATTTCAGTTTTACTATTGGTGCTTGTTAGTTATTACCGTTAACTTTTGATGATTTCACATATGTATATATGTATGAAATCGGTACTTTATTGCGTATGATATGTGATTTTTTGCCTTTTTATACAATGAGAAAAGTTAATTTGAGGACATATACTGAGGGACAAATCCCCACCGTCTATTTGGGTTTGATCTAATAGTAAAGATTAATTTAAGATTTTATTTTATTAACTTAATTTCCTCCTACTATATAAAGTTTTATTTTTTTTATTTTCTTCACTTTTACACACAGTTGGTGTGTGTTTTTCTCCCAACTGCTTCCCTCGCTAGTTATTCCATAACCTAAAACCAGCAACAAAACCTTCTAATGAGCTAACCACAACCGTAGCCCGCCATTACCCACACATACTTTACCTAATCATAGTGTGTCATGATCACCGCCGTTGCACCCCCACCGCCGTCATGCAGCACCGTCGGTCGCACTTCACCGCTGTCGGCATTGATGGATTAAAATCGACAAGTTCAAATTTTTGAGTTAGAAACTGAAGGTATATACTAGTTACTCTATTAATATGTAAATTAAGAGGTTAATGATCAAACTTTATTTTGTATTAGATTACTAATCTTATTCGTTTCATTTCGTGTATTCGATGATGAGTAATTGAATATCATTACTTTGTTACTTTTAGTTTCTATATATTGCGAGTAACATTAGGTTTTGGTATGATTTCATTTTGGGATGATGAAGTGATGAAAATTTGATGCATGGAAGGTGTTCGACGAAATGCCTTAGAGATGGATGCATAAGTTGAGAAGCAATCACATGTTCCCGCTTGTCCTGTGCTTGTGTTTGTTAATTAGAATTGTTGATCACCTGATTGTGTTTGGATTTTTAGGAAATTTAATTACTTTGTTGATGGAATTCGGCTTGAATAATTACATATAAAAATATTAGTTTAGATGTAAAGTAAACCCAATTTGAACAACCCTCTGAACATTTTGGTACTTACTGGACAATCAAAATTGGCATTAATAATACAAAGTTATGACTTCGAAGTATGTAATGTTCAAAGATTTAGTTTTTATTGTTTTGATCTGTAGCCGTGTGACTAAGTATATTTTTAAGTTATGGAATTAGTCTATCTAATTATCGGGTGTTCGTCTTTTTTGCTTTTTGTGTCGGTTGTTATTGGGATTATGAAAGTGTTTTATTTAGGTTGTGTTTTTTTGGGGGGTTTAAGGCGATCTTTATAGATATACACGGTTTGCATATAAGTATTGTAACACTCCCAAAATGGGTCGCAGCGGAATAAGGATCCGGGGCGTGTTACTTCAAGATCAACAGCACAAGATATATATAAGAACGACACAAAAGTTCGTTTAGATTGGATTACATTGGATTTTAAATAAAAAGTCATATTACAAAAGCTCATAGCTTTACTGTTCTTTATTTAATATTTACAAATGGGGGGGACGACCATAGTCTTTCCCAAAAACATGATGCACCTAAGTCTTTAACAGTGCCATCCAAAACACAATCCAATGATTACTTGGCAATCTCGTGCCTAATGACCTCATGAAAACATTCCTTAAAACGTCAACAAAATTGTTGGTGAATTTCTCGGTTTTTGTATTTAAAATTATGCAGGACAGCAAGTTTTTTCCCGTGATGTTTACAACATATGCCTACATTACATAACCAGATTATTGTTCTCCTGCATAAGCTATGGACACGAAGCTCAACGTATATTTGCTATTTTTATTTTGCTGTTATTTGCCCGTACAGATGTTGAAACCCGCAACATCCAAGTCCGACATGGTCAACGTGCGTTCACAGTGATAGTAATCACCCAAACGGGGTGGTTAATCCCAAATAGATCTATTTATAATCATTCGCGCCAAATAATGTTAATCTCAAAAATACTATCTATGCAATTAACAGTTCATGAATAATGGGCTCAGGAGGGTTATATCGCAAACTTAGGCAAACACATAATCAATATATTAACTTCAACACTTGAGTCAAATTTATAAAACAAAGCATGTTTCACCCCATATAATATCAAATCAGTAAAACTGTAAATGTGGGGCTGTGAACTCACTTGAGTTACAGATAGCTTAATATAATCACAGATAAAACGTCACGCAAGACGATAAATGCAACCTATTTAAATTAAGGTCGTATAAGTACCGAGTACTTTAATTAATAACATTGAATATAATCTTATAGTTGTTACATCATACTATCGTTCGGGCTATCATAATTAAAGAGGTCATGACATGACGTACGAGGAGTTAGGACACTTTAAATCGTAAATTCAAACAATCATCGATTACGCTTCCGAAGAGGGCTCTATTATGAAATCCACTAGTAATATAGCACTTTGTTAACCACTCATTATTCTTATTGCATGATCACGGTCTAACGTTTTAGTAAAATATTATTTATTAAAGTGAATGAAAACGTTTATCTAATATACTTTTCGTAAAAATGAACCTAATTTGGTCGTTTTTTTTAAGCCGTTGCTCGCGTTTTTTACGTACACGTTTCGTCAGTAAGACGGAGGCGTATCAAAATATTAAACATTTTCAGTTTTAAGATTTTTGTGATTGAATGTAAAAATTATGTTCTGACATCTAATTAATCGTTTTAGGCTTTAATTAGCGTAACTTGTAATCGTAATAACGTATTTGTTTTAATCCCGATTTCAGTGATTCCTTCGAGTACGTTTTTTGTTAATTAAAGAGTATTATATTTTATAAAGATATATTCACTGAATGAATAGTGATTTTTACCTGTTCATAGTTTATAAAAATTATTTTTATAAACTTTAATTATCGAAAAATGTCGTAATTTACTCGTTATAGTTCAGTTTTGAACGATCTTGTGTTGTACGATCTGTTAATCAAAAGTTATATCAGATTTTAGATGTTTAAATTATAAAGTTGTGTTGTAAATGGAATTGTAAACTTTTTATAAAAATTAGTTTTATAAAAGACATCAACAAACATAGTGAGTCCTCTGATCGTGAAGCAGTCAGATCGCAGATGCGAATTCTCAGTGTGATCAGTGTCAAAGTGTTTGAAAAATATGGATACAACTATCTAAGAGAGATAATTCTTCGCCGAGCTGATTACCAAGAATACAAGATCTCGGAAAGGGATTTCAAAAATCTGCATCCAAATGATTTTGAAGATCTGTTCCTTCTCAATATTCAAGAAAAGCTCAACCATCTGCCCAAGACAGACAAGATCAGTCTTCACACAGCAGTCAACATGTGGATAAGAAACCTGGTGATCAGGAATCGTGTGGGAGACTTACAGCTCGGGATTGAAAGTTATCAAACAAAGATCAACCTTGAACGTCCTAATTGGGATGCAGCCGACTATTACTTCAAAGAAGACTATACGATCGTCCCTAAGCCAAGAGCAGTTGTCTACAGAGACAGAAATGAACAAAGAAAACTGATGAGGCTGAATGAGCTTCACAAGTTTAGTGATGGGACGTTGACAAGAGTCATGGAAAAGCTGGACCAAATGGTTAAAGACTTTCATCTGTTCGAGTACAATAAGGGCATGGAGACTAGGAAGTGGTCAGAGGATGACAAGAGAAGAAGCAAAGACTTCATCACAGCAATCGAGAAAAGACTACAGATCAGAAGGATCTATCGAAGTCTTGAAAGCTTTGTTGGAGGACGAATAAGAGATATTGACTACAGGCTGATCAACAGAACAACGTGACGACATCGTCATTACAATCAAAAGGTCAATCTTATTTCTTATTGTGAATAATATACCTTGTACATTAGTAGGTAGTTAATCTCTTGATAGATAAGTGTAGGAGTAATTTATATCCCTCAACGATTGAGGGGGAGCAGTTATATGTTTCATACACGACTTGTGAGTTAAGGACACACTTTTCTCCCAAATTTTATAACATATTTAAATCAATTGATATCCAAAATGTCAAAGGGTTTAAAATTTTTGATAAGGGGAGAAAATGTGATTAAAATATGTGTATAATAAAGAACAGTGATTATTAGGACTCATATACTCCGCCCAAACGTGCTAAACAATTTCGAATACCGAAGCACATTTTGAGGGGGAGCGTTTCTGAAAAATGTCAAAAACAATCGAGGTACTAAACGCTTTGATATTTATATCATAAGTACCTTAATTGAATTTTCAATTGGTTTTATGGAAAGGAGAACTGTACCAAAAGACCGACCATGCATTTTACTTAATTGGAGTTATAAGGTTGGTAAGGTTAGGTACTATTCCCAATGATCCAGCCATAACCGGAGGGATCTACCCAGGGACAATCCACTAGTTAGTGTAGAAGTCCTTAGGTATGACATGAAAAAGGAGTAAAAGTGAGAATAAGGGAAAAGTGCCGACTGAGATGGAGCTAGTACTGGAATAAACCCAACAAGGTTCTAGTCATGAAGTCTCGGTAAGCACTGAAGGGGTTGAAGAATTAAAAAGAATTGTAAAGATAAAGGGTGTAAAGAAAGAAGCCCTTCATTCACTTAGGCAGAAACCGGGTCAATTCATATGCTGCCAGAATCACTAAGATGATTGCTGACATTGAAGATCGACATCATGGACCCAGTGATGCAATGCACAACCCTCCCTAGCCACTCAGAATCTTTCAAAAGATTTCTGTTTCATTTCTCACGGAGACTAAACACGTTATCTATTGACTTTCTCACTCCGAGTTAGTTGATATTGAACAGGTGGCAGTCTGCTCCAGCCTCCGATTACTAGAACCAAAACGCACTATTGAGTCTAGAGCCAAGAGATCGTCAATTAATCTCATTAGGACACATATCCATTTGAGTCAGAGCCAAGAGATCGTCAATTTAATCTCGTTCGAACACATAGTCCAACTCTTTTGTCTCTCCACAACTGTGGAAACCAAGTCTAACTTAAGAGTCCTATCGGCATTATCCATGTGATATTAAGCCAAGAAACATCCCGAGTGAAACTATAGTTTTTCACAATGAAGATGAAAATCCTGCTAGAGCCAACATCAAACAAGCTCTAGGTAGTGACTTGTTCGATTCAACAAGAATCAACTTGTGTCCAACAGGAAAGAAACGATGAGCGATTCTAATCTACGTGAATCAACTTGTTCCACATAAAGAATTGACGTTATAGAACATTTTGACAACCAATCAAAACTAATCAAAAGTGTTACAAAATATTTTCATAATTAACACTTAGACTGATTTTTCAAATCAATTTTCTCTTTATTGCTAACTGTTTCATTACAGGATCATTTAAAGATGGAGATGGAGATGGAGATACCCAGTTCCAGTAATGTCAAGTTAATAACCGAATGCTCAGACACGACCTACACTTGTTATGAAGTTATGAAAGATCTCATAAAGGTGTCAAAGCTTCCGCAAACTCTGATATCATATTCTTCTTCACAAGTGCACAAGATGGCAATAAATTACTAGATGATGAGAGATTAAGTTTGGCTGATGATCTCAAGAAAGCTCATGATCAAAATCAAAACAAGTCAAAGTGAACAAGCTCAATTGTTATCTAAAGATCACTACAACAAAGTACTAGATGTAACATGAAGAATCAAAAGACTGCAAGCTGTAAGAGCTTAAGTCTAGTGTTTTCAAGGGTGACCTCCCTTAGGGGGAGATTGTTAGATATGAGTAAAAGACTCGGTCACCCCGTATATTTATTGTTTATAATAGTTCGTAGTTTAATAGTTAATCGTATGTCTTTTAGTTTTAAGTCGGGTACTAATACCCGGTATTTTGTAAAAACTATATAAGCCTCTTCTAACTTTGGAAGAGGCAAGCTAGTTATTATTTCAATTACAAAGAAACACATTTTCTCTCTCTAGAATATTCTCTCTAGTGTTTCTCTCTTTAGAAACTAGCCAAATCCAAGAATCGTGTTATGATATAGGATATACCACACTTTGTTTTTAGCAACCGGTGGAAAATCACCATTCAAGATAATATGCCAAAGATCTAAATCTTTTGCTTTCACATAAGTTTCAAATCTATTTTTCGAATAAATAATATGATCACTTACAAAAAGAGGTGGTCTTTGCATAGATTTCCCTTCTAGATATTTATCCGAATCCATAGATCGATTCAAGCTTTAATGAACAATATACATTAAAGATCTTAGGTGACCTTGGCTTCTGATACCAATTGTGGAAACTAGAAGGGGGCTGAATAGTTTTTACCATTTTAAAATTAAAACTTAGATTGTTGACTTATGTGAACTCAAGAGATATACACAAGTGTATATGATAGCGATACAATAAGTAAGTAACTAATCTACAAAATATAAACAAGTAAAGATAAGAAAGATCAAACCGATGACACAATGATTTATAGTGGTTCGGCTATAAAACTCCTCTTCTCCCTACTCCACTCCCCAAGTACCCAACTTGAGAGTTATCTTTACTATGTCAACAAGCTCCCTTTAGGTGGAGAAAACCGTACACGTCGCTTACACTTTTTCCGGTACTAAGCTAAATACCAAGTTCTACTTCGAGATAGAACCAATCTAACACACTATGTATTTTGTGGCCTAAATACTAACCTGTCATACACATATGATACACACAACACACAACACAAGATATACAAGATGAATGATTATCACAAACGTGATGACACAACTAAACTATTAACACTTGAAGCTTGACGTCTTCTTGAGTGTTCTTCACTAAAGAGTAGAATGAGTTGATCACTTATAATGGATTAAGTAACAAGTATAATGATCAAAGAATATAAAAGATAAAAGATGTATGTGAAAAATATTTTACAAGAGTTGTCTAAAATGAAGACTTAAGTTTGTTATTTATAGGCAAATCTTTGAAATTCAAATGCTGTCCCAACAGCTGGACGATGCAACCCACAGATCCACCAACACCTGGATCTGTGCCTTGTTATGGTGGATCCGTCCGAGGAGTTGGGACAACATTTTGTCATTTTATGATTAACCCCAAATCTATTCAAAATATTATTTTATACTTATTAAACCTTATTTAATAGATTCTTTTAGAACAAAATATTTCTTATCATCAATAAGAAAAGATTTTCTAGATTTGGAAACATTGTTTCCACTTATGGTTAATCTTATTTTGTCTTACATGATTAATATAACTAGCTTATAATTAATCATGTATTAAATTAAATCATTTAATTAGAAAAGGTTTATGCAAATGATAATATTTTTCTTTGATCATTAACTATGTTTAATAATGCCATATTCACACCTTACGTGATTTGTCGGCGTCAAGTAAACTTTTGACTAAATAACTTATTTACGTAAACTTTTACATAGTATGACATTATATTTGTTATTATCAAAACATGAAGATCATTAAATATAAATATCGTTTTTGCGCGAATATTTATATTAACAATCTCCCCCGTTTAGTGGTGCTTACGTGCCCACTTATGACGATATTTTGTCATGGTTTATGTTGGCCACAAATATTTGGGTCTTGCACCCTGTTGGTAGACAATAACTCTTTATCATTCGATATTAAGTAGTATTGAATGCCTTAGTTTACCATGGCTCTTATGCTGGCCTAAATTAGGAACTTTTCCTATTTGTCCTTTGTGCACATTTTTAGACATTTTACTTATTTCTCTGAAGGTCATGTGGAGGGTAGCTAGTCCTCTTTTTACCTTATGAGTTTAAGTGTATTTGAACACTTAACGCAATATGTCTGCAATTGAAAGTCTTTCTTAATTCAAAAAATCATAGGCTCGTGGCCGGTACAATTTGCCTTTAAGAAGGTCTTCGAAATAAACTAACGGTTATATAGCCCTGTGGGCAATTACATGTAATATTTCCGGAGGTTGACTCCATTCCAAGTCCTTGGGATTATTCTCCATTTTAGTGTTGACAATACATAGGCTCCCTTGTCGTCAGCTTCTAGTACTTTATAAGTTCCTTCCCAGGTCGGTCCCATTTTCCCAATGTATTCTACTTTGCTTGCACTGTTGAGCCTAAGTACGTAGTCTTCGAGTTTGTACGTTGGTGGCCTAACCTTTTTGTTGTAGTATTGTTCGAGCTTTTTCTTATACGCTGCTTCCCTGATTGCGGCTATTTCTCTTCTTTCTTTTAGGAATTCCAAGTTAATTCTGAGATCTTTCTCATTTTAGGATGGGTCTACTTTCCTTGTTCTTTTCGTAGGTATGCTAATTTCTATTGGCAGAACAGCCTCCGTCCCATACGTGAGGCTGAAAGCTGATTCTTCGTTGCTCTTTTTCGGACTCGTTCTGTGGGCCCATAAGACTTGCGGGAGTTCATCAACCCATCCTTTTTGTGTCCTTATTAGTCTTTTTTCTATTCCTTTGAATATTTCTTTATTTTTAACTTCGGTCAGTCCATTACCTTGTGGGTGGTATACAGAGGTGAGAGCTTGCTTAATCTTGAGTCTTTCGCAGAATTGTGGGAATACCCCTTCTTCAAATCGTGTTCCGTTGTCGGAGACAATCATTTATGAAATTCCAAAGCGGTATATGATATGCTCCTAAACGAACCTTTCTACGTGCTTTCCCGTGACACTTGCTAAAGGTTTTGCTTCCATCTATTTTCTAAAGTAGTCTACGGCAACTATTAAATTTTACTCTTCCAGGAGCCTCCGGTAGAGGGCCTACTATGTCAATGCCCCATTGTATGAAGGGTCATGCTTCCGTTAATAAGGTCATGTCTTTTTTTGGTAACCTAGAGATTGGCGAGTGGATTTGGCATGCGTTACAACTTTGGATAGTTTCTGTTGAGTCTCTATGCATAGATGGCCAGTAATATCCCAATGTTGTTATTTTAGCTACAAGTGATCTTGGTCCATCGTGTAGCCCGCAGGCTCCTCTGTGAATTTCTCTAATCACTTTCTTTCCCAGCCTGGGACCTACACATCTTAGCTAAGGGGTGAGAAAAAACCATTTGTAAAGGATTCTGTTGATCATTCGGTAATTCGGAGCCTTTACTCTGAATTTTCTTGCCAACTTCTTATCTGCTAGTAAAATTACACTAACAATGTATTCTATGATTGGAGTCATCCAACTGTTTTCTTCTTCCATGATTCCTTCTGCTACTTGCTTTTCATGAATTTATTTCTTTGCTAATTTTTCCACTAACACTTTTTTGTCAAGTGTTCAAAAGTTAGCGATGCCAGTTTGCTTAGCGCATCAGCCCTCTTATTTTGATTTCTTCTTATATATTGAACTTTCGAGTGTCGAAAATTCTTTAGCAGGTCTTTAGTTTTTTGTAGGTATTGCTTGTGGTCGTGTTTTGCTTCGTATGATCCGTTAACTTGGTTGGCTACAAGCTATGAAACTACGAAGAATGTGATTTCTTCTATCTTCATTTCTTTTGCAATGCGGAGTCCGGCTATGACGGCTTCGTATTCAGCTTCATTGTTAGTTGCTGTAAACTCGAACTTTAAAGCGTATGTGAATTCCGTACCTTCTGGACTTACTACCATCAAGCCAGCCCCAAATCCATCACCGCTTGATGCTCCGTCTGTATATAGCTTTCATCTTGTAGTTTGCTCCGCCTGTTGTTTCTCCTTAAAGTCTATTTCCTCGTCTTCTTCTTTGGTTTTTTTCTAGGAAGTCTGCAAGGATTTAGGTTTTGACTACGTTTCTAGGCTTGAACTTGATTTTGTGTTGTCTAAGTTGTATGGCCCATCTGGCTACCCTCCCTAATTTTTCAGGTTTTGACAACAAGAGTCTTATTGGTTTGTTTGTCAGGACTGTTATGGTGTGTGCTTGAAAGTATCTTTTTAGACTTCTTGCAACATGAATTAAGGCTAAATCATGCTTTTCCATAGTCGGGTAGTTGAGTTCGGCCCCTCGCAGTACTCTGCTCATAAAATATATGGGTCTCTGATCCTTCCCTCTTTCTGCCATCAAGACTGTACTTATACACTCCTTCGAGGCTGCCAAATAAACGATTAAATTTTCTCCTGATTTAAGTGCCGCAAGGGTGGGAAGCTTCTCTATGTATCTTTTCATTTCTTCAAAGGCTTTGTCTGCTTCTCTTGTCCATGTGAAGTCTTTCTTATTGAGACAACCCTTTAGCATTTTGAAGAAGGGAAAAAGATTTTTCTACAAATTTTGATAGGAACCTGTTGAGGGCTGCGAGTTTTTCGTTGAGGCTCTGCACTTCTTTGATGGTTTTTGTCCTTTTAAGACTTGTTAGGGCCTGAATTTTTGTTGGATTGGCTTTAATGCCTTGTTTTAACACTATGTGCCCTAGGAATTGGCCTTCTTCCATCCTAAAAGAGCACTTCTTTGGGCTGAGTTTTATATTTATCTTAGAGAGACTTTCAAAGGTTTCTCGTATGTCTGTCATCATGCCCAGTTCATACATGCTATTTATTACCATGTCGTCTACATAGGATTTCATGTTTCTCCCAATCTGGCTCTTGAGACTTTATCTACTAACCTTTGGTAGGTAGCCCATGCATTTTTTATTTCGAAAGGCATCTTTTGATAACAGTACACCCCCTGCGGGGCATGGAAAGCTGTCTTGTGCTCGTCCTCTTTTGCCATTTGTATTTGGTGGTAACATTTGTATGCGTCTAAAAAACACTTTAGTTTAAAGTCAAAAAGCGAGTCTACTTTCTAGCCTATCTCTGGTAGTGAGTAGCAATCTTTTGGGCAGGATTTATTTATATCAGTAAAGTCAACGTACATTCTCCAGGCTTTGTCCGTCTTTTTTACCATTACAATGTTGGCTACCCATGTTTGGTATCTTGTCTCTTTTAAGATTCATGCTTTCCTTAGTTCTTCCACTTCCTTTGATGCAGCTGAGGCCCGTTTTGGGGCCATCCTCCTTTTCTTTTGTTGCACAGGTGTGATTTTCTTATCTTCATTCAGCTTGTGCTTAGTGGCAAAGTTTGTTCCTCTTATTCTTAGTGTTCGAGGGATTCCTGTCATGTCCGAGTACTGCCAAGCGAATACGTCGACATTGTTTTTTAGCAGCTTGATCAACTCTTGTTTGGCCTTTGCATGGAGTTGTCTTCCGATGGTCACATTTGCTCTAGGTACCTTGAATTAATTATGATTTTTTCCTCTGGGTTAAAACATTCGGAGACATGGAGTGGGGCTTCAAGGGGTGTTTCCTTCAGCCTTTTTACTAACTCGTATCTTCTTATATCTTGGTATTCTGACATAATGGCCCTCGGTCTAGCTTCCGACTGATACGGTACTGCGAAGTGCATCGTGGAGGGGATCATCCCTAATCCTGCGATTGCCGTCCTTCCAAAAAGCATGTTGTTGGGGGAGTCAGAGTATACTATTAGGAAAGTGATTTGATCACTCATGTGATGCAGAGCTTCTCCTACATTTACCAAAAGACTGATTTCTCCCAACGGGTTAACTTGTTTGTCGGAGAATCCAGACAGTGTTGTGTATACGTCTCTCATCTTTTCTCTAATCTCTTTTCTGGGATTTAGAAAGAAATGTTTGTATATTATGTCACAAACAGCTCCTCCCTCTAGTAAGACCCTCCCTACATGTCTTTCATAAACTTGTATAGTTATAATGATGTGGTCTACAAAGGGGGCCCTGTTGCGAATAGGTGGGAATATCATCTCTTCAATACTCATGATTTTTGGAGGCTCTTTTCTTTTTAAAGGATTATTGACCATCCCTATCATGAAGATATGTTCATCCTTTCCTTTCATGGTTGGTTCTGCTTTTACAGTCGGAGCTATCCACTCTCCGAGTTGAGTATCCGTTTGCTTAGCTTTCGCTTTCCTGATTCCCTTTATCAAATGGGCCAACTTCCCTGATTTTACGGCTTCCTCTATCTGGCTTTTCAGTTTTATGCAGGCGTTAGTGTCATGACCGTAGTCTTGGTGAAATTCACAATATTTGGATGTGTCTCTTTGGATATCATCTTGGGTGGCTTTATGAAGGTTTTTACTACTTTTTCAGAGGCTAGGATTTTGCTAAGGGTTTTGAAGAGGTTTTATATTATTCATGAGTTAGGTTCTAATCGTACAATATATTGCACCTTCTTGATCAGAGCCTATTGAGTAGATTATAAGCTTGGATACTTCAATGAGTAGGTACGGATCTGCAATAAGATAGAGAGAAATCACTTGGGTTAGCACGGAGAGTAGGGGTAGACCATACGAACCGGCTCCGGCATGAGAATCAGTAATCAATGAAATGGTATGTGTTTTATAGATAGAGAGAGAGAGTAGTGTGTGAGTTATGACATACATGATTTGGGTGAATGGGGCGCTATTTATAGGTAAACCCTAGGAATAACCTAGTCTTCGCTACGTGTCTGATTCTGGTTAGCTGGAGCGGAGCATGATCTCGTGAGCCAATGAGAGGTTATTTGACTAGGCTCCAAGATCGTGCCCATGTGCAGTGATTATGCACGAGCAGGAATAAAGGACAACTGTTTGTCCTTACTGGGTCCACTAGATATTCTGCCTTAGCTTATGTCTCAAAGCCTCGCTGGTCTCCTCAGTGGCTCTGGGCTCTGTTGGAAGCTTAGAGGCTATGACGAGAATAGTCTTTGGTGTATGTTGGCGATTCCCTTACGATAGCCTTTGATGGGATTTACACCTATATACTCTTGAGGTATCTGAGTTGTGGAGCATCATAGGCTAGGCTCCGAGCCGTGAGATGGGGTACACCATTAAGCCCCCCAGTCTGATGTGTTATGCGATTTTCTCAGAGCATAAGACATCGGACTCTTTTCCTTTTGTAGGGTATAAATGACGGGCTCTTATCATGTTGTCTTTTCAAAATTTAATGCAGAGTTCTTGAAGGGTTTTATTTGGCGCTTGTCTTTTCGATTCTCGAGCCGTACTTGAGTGTTTTTACCATAAATGGGTAGGTGCGTGTTCTCTATGCGTTCTCATCTGCTACCCTTGGTTTCTTTAGTGGGGCACGTGGATGGTTCTGATCCTTCTCCTCTTTGGTATAAAATCCTTTCTATCTCTTTCTTTTTCATTTTTACCGTTTCCCTTTAAGTCTATATTTCTCTACCATGGTGTCTTTGTAATTTTCGGGTGCATTTACTTCTTCTTTCCTCCAGGTTCGTTGTTTTGTGTACCCTATTTTTCCTTTTTCGTTTCTTTTTTCAAAATGTCTAAAAGGAGCCTTGCGACGGTTACATGTTCATTGGCCCAAAATGATCTTGTTGATTTTGTTGAGAAATATGGTATACCTTGGTGTTATAACCCTAAACTTCCTGAATCACATCAAACAGCCTTAGATACTCTGAAGGGTTACATCCCCTTGTATTTATCTCTGTTTACTATTGGTAATCTTTTTTTCCCTTTAACGACTTTTGTTTGGATGTCTTCAAATTCTTCTAATGTCATTTTCCTTTGTTAAATCCTTTCGGAGTTGCCCGTGTTACCACTTTTTCCGTTGTTTGCAAGGCTTATGGTGGGGAGGCTTCTGTGCCCCTTTTTAGGGCTTTTCTCACCGTTGGCCCTGCTGGTGATTGGTTGACATTTCAAAAGAGGCCTGGATCTAGTATTCCCACTCTCTTTGGTAACTCTATGTCTAATATTCCTTCTTGGAAGTCAAAGTTTATCTTTGTGAAAGAAACCCTTATTTCTGATCTCCGTCCAGGCTTGATAACTGATTTTTGCCATGGTCAAGGTTCTTTCAGTTATCCCTACCCTACGAAGCCCTTTGACGAGGCTTTATGGAATCATCTTCGTCGCCATACTCTTGAGGCTGAGACTTTTCTAGAGCCTATCCTATATCTTGCGGGTTAGTCTAGTTCTTAGGAGCATGCTCTGAGCAATCCTTCTATATTTGTTGATGGGGAGGGTATGGCTTTGTTTCTTTTGCGTCCCTAAATTTTGAGTATTTATCTTTTATTTTTGCTAACATCCTCTCATTCTTCTTTCCTTTTTTCAGAGATGGCTTTTTATAACTTCATGAAGAAACCCAGTGAGTCTCCTTTTTTCTCTGTAAGGTTGGCCGATTAGCTTGTCGCTGTGGGTAGCCCTTTTATGGAACCTTTATGGTCTATTTTTGATAGAGACCAAGATGAATGTTCTTCTCTTTTGAAGGAGAAAGGTGTTTCTGGTTTTGAACTTGCTGTTGTTGGAGAAGGTATTCCAGGGCAAAATGCTAGCTTTGTTAGGGAGGGGTCCAAGAGGAGGCGCTCCATTACAGAGTCCCCTGAAGAAGAAGCTACCGTGGTGAAGATAATGCCGAAGAAAAACAAACTTGAATCCCCAAGGCAGATGAGTGCGAGAGGCAGCATTCCGCCTCCTCCGTCCATTGTGCCTAAAGGTACAGGGAAACACCCCTAGGTGTTAGCCTGCTTTGTTAGGAGTTTGGCTAATAGTTCTGACACCCTTGTCCTTGGTATGTAGTTTTCTCTTTGTCTCTCTCTTCTTTCTAGTTTTCACTTAGTATTTTTAAGTTATGTTATTTTTTTTCAGATGTTGAGGAGGCCCATGCTGCTCACAACATGATCTCTGGTCTTCACTGTCCTTTGCTCAAAGATAAACTGGGTTTTTTAAGTTTTGACGAGCTTGTTGATGTCTTCGACGTCCATACTCTTCAGACAACAGTAGTTAGGAATATGTTGACAAATGAATCTTGTATCTTGTCTCAAGGTCACACCAAGCTTAAAAATGATTTAGTCTCGTTAAAGAGTAAGAAGAGTGTGCTTAAGCATGAGATGTCGAGGTTGTAGGATCGTCTTGCAAAAGCTCAGAGAAACCAGGACATGGAGGGTAGCCAAGTTATGAAGGACTTGCGATCTGAAAATGCTCGGATCCTTGAGGAGGTGTCGATGCTACGGAGTGTGGTCGCTTCTGCTGAGGAACCTCAAAAGGAACTTTCGAAAGAGTTGAGTGGCTTGAGACCTTGTTTATAAGAAGCTGATCACCTGAAGCAGTGATCTCAGGATTTAGAGCGAGAGAGAGATTTCTTTCTTACAAAATCTGAGGAAGTTTCAGTCTTGTATTCTAAACTTGAGGCAGTCAGTCTTGAGAAGGCCAAGTTTGTTAAAGATTTTATCCCCTTTGTGGTCAAGAAACTCTTTGAGTCTGAGCATTTTAATCAAGCTTTAAGGGACCTTTAACAGAAAGTCATCACATATGGTAGATCGTAGGCCCTGGATGAAGTTCACGGTTTGGAGGACTCTTGGGATTTTATAGATGTGCAGGATTATCATCCTGAGGCTGAGAAGCTTTTTGATAAGGCTATTGAATTGTGTCGTTGTATAGTGTTAATTTTTTGATTTTAAATTTTAAATTTATATTTTGCCGACTTAACCAAAAACAACACTTTAACGGGTAGTGTACCTGATCGGTGGTAGTTTCGTGGTAAGTAGGGTGTCGATCACTAAGAGCGAGAAACAATCTTTTAATTTATTAATATTTTGGTTATCTAAACTAAGTTAATTCTATTCTATGTTAAACCTATGCTAAACCTATGTTAATCCTAAATCTAACGGATAAGGGGGGTTTTCAGCCTGAGAGACTGGTACGCGTTTTATGGTGACTAAAACCAATTCAAGACACTAAAACACACGCAACCAAATTAATTGAAGATAAAAGAGCGGTCAAGCCAAATATAAGAAAACTGTATTAACCATTATTAATCCAATTAGAACTTTGGTTTGTTTATTTAGTGCAATAATTACTTATCTTGAGGCGGCATATCATTCTTAAGATTAAGGTGGTACTTCTTCCTTAAACCTAGACACGTAGAATTCTATTACAATTAAATGCCTTATTTGCTGATTATAATCTATCTTAAGAATTAAAGCAATGATGATCTTGTTAAACCCTATCTCATAGAGACTTTACCCACTTATTGCTTAATGGCAATTCATACACTAGTAGTCCACTAACCAAGTCTTTACCAATTAACTAAGAACGTACTCGTTGATCCCTGGGTCAAATGCCGGTCCAACTAAGCTCACAATCTAAGGGCAAAGATAGGTCATTATTTGTGATCATATTGATCTAGATGTATAAATCACTATATGGAGAGCTATCCTGGCATCTAGATTACTTGGTCCGTATCACTAGATCTAGTTGAATGATAGGTCGCATACAAAAGCACGTAAACAAGTATAAATTGATAAACATAAACAAGCAATCAACGATAAATTAAGCAATCGAGATAAACAAACCAAACATTCAGATCTTCATAATAATGGCTAATACCCGAAGGTATTAGCCTTCAAACGTCATAATCAATACAAGAGTAATAATTTAGCCAAGGTAAACTAACCGAGTTAATGAATGATACCAAAAACTAAACGATTACAAGAGTACAAGAAATTACACGTTTTCTCCTATGGAATTAATTGCGTTGCTCGACCTCTTCTCCTTTTTTTCTCCTCTGAAAATCGAGTTTTATGGTTTAGGTATCAAAAATATGATTTAGCACACTTAAAACTCGTTTTTGAGTTTTCTATTTATAAGGTCTGGAAAAAGGTCGATACGGCGTATTGGGGATTTCTTAGAGTAGGACCACGTTTGATATCTTTTAGTATATTTTATTTCCATATAGCTTGAATACGGCGTATTGGTCTTTCTTGGATATGGCGTATTGGTCTTGTTTCCTTTGTGGTCTTTAGTTAAGTGCATGCACAGATATGCTGTATCTTCCTTGATGGATACGGCGTACTGGTTGTCAGAACAGTAATCTTCAAATATCTTCGTTTAAGCTCCAGAATGTGTGCCTTTTAGTTAACTTTCACCAAGCACTCCATAATTACTGCAATTCTCAAATACAAACGATTAAGTAACAATTCTTTGCAATAATTATATAAAATGGGTTAATTACATGGGATAAATGATGCTATAAAAGTGACGTTATTTGATGTCATCAAATATCCCCCCACTTGAATCCTACTTGTCCTCAAGTAGCGTATGCGCGGAATTAGAACCTCACTTATATAGCAACCCTTATACAGATCCTGACCGATGCCCTTGACCAAGGCAACAGGTCAAATTCACCAAAAGGATAAAATACCACAAGATAGAAGCAATGATAAAAAGATTCGAAAAGAGATATTCCCGGGTCGTAAGTCAGCGAGGGTGCATTGAAGGTATAATCCTTGATTGATGAGAAATTGAATGATGGAGAATATTTAGATAAGATGGAAAACACTGATAAGTTACAACTATAATTAAATTAAATAAAACCTAATTTAATCTACGGAATACTAGATATAGGAAAGGAGATCTTTAAAAACTACGGGAAACAAAAATTAGTTTAGGGAAATCCTAAAAATTAAATCTATACGAAAATACGGGGGAACAGAATCAGGCATCGGGGGGAAATTAAATCTAAAATTAAGAAAATAATGCTCTAATTAACTTAAAATCAAAATTAAATTTAATTAAGTTAATTTGAAAAATAAAAGAAACTGAAATAAAAACGGAGGGTGTTTGATGTAATACGAAAAGAAACGTTTTTTTAATTTTTTTATTATGTTTAAAACGCACTCGGTTTTAAAACGGGGGTCTAAGACTGAATTTTATGAAAAAATTAAGAAGCCTACACTAAATTTTATATTTTTCCTAGACACTAAATGACAAAAGAAAATTTTATAAAAAAGAAAAATATTTTTTTATTAATTTTTGGATTTTTTATGAATTTTTAAAGATTAATAACTAATTAAAACTAAGAAAATAGAAAAAGACAAAAAATAAAAGTTATAAAAATTCTGAAAAAATAAAATTAAATAAAGAAAAAGTTAACAATTCTAAAAATATAAAAATGCCCAAATTTTACTGAATAAATTAAAAGTAATTAAACTAATTAAAATTAAACCTAATTTATATTAATTAAATTAAATAAACTAACAGCAGTTAATTATAGGGACTAACAGTGAAAGGACAGCAAGGACTAACGAGGTAACAACATACTAACAAGGGGAACTAACATTGCTAACTATAAAAGAGAAATTTACACTAATGGTCCCTGAGTTGGACCCCGATTACAAAGCAAGTCCAAACAGCTTATTATCAAAAAGCTATAAAAGCAAAGTTGTAAAGGGGACTTAGGAGAACATTTTTCATAAAAGGTGCATAAGCTGAAGTCCACTAAATAAGCCAGAAAAGTAGCTTATTGATGCTGCAGAAGCTAAATAAGCTTATGAGCTTATTTTTCTTTTCTTTTTGGGATTTAAGCTACAAAATAAGCTAGAAAGCTAGGGGAATAAGAGACTTACACTAAGGGAGTCCTAGATAAGCTATGGCAACCTAAATAAGCCCTAAAATAAGCTGGAAATTAGATAAGCTATGCTGGCAGTTTTAAAAAGAAAACAGAAAAGGCCTACTTTTGAGCTTATATTAAGTTAATCTAATAAGCAATCTAAGTTAAATAAGCTGCTAAACCTACTAGAACTACCTACAAGCTATAAGTAAAAACACTAAGAACCTAGGGCTTAATATTAAATAAGCTAGAAAAGTGGGGCTGAATTATGGTGCTCAGCACCAGGGGAAATGCACAGTGAGCTTAAGGGATTTTTAGGCTTATGAAAATAAGCACTCAAGGGCTTTTTAGCCAAATCCAACCACAAACAGATTAATAGGGGTGGTCAATGAGCTTATTTTCAAAGTTTGGTTTATTGATGAGGATGCATTTAAACATGCTGATTTATGGACTTAAAAATGGCTTTTTTTTCACAAATTAGGTATACACACACACTTGACTACACTTTGGTACATTACAATGACAGGACAAAGGGTGTTAAAAGGGGCTAGGTAATAACTTAAATAGCAACAAACAAGGTGTTTGTTTAAGCTGCTTAATCAGCTTAAGTGCTTACTTAAGTTTGGCTATGGTACTCATTGACAGAAAGTAAAGACCACACAATCACTAAATTTATTACATCTACTAAAAATTGTGATAAATGCTTAAATTGGCCTAACACACTCACCAAGAATGCTGCGAGTGCCTTTGCCCCATGACAAAACTCAATTCGACCCATTAACTATAGTGCCAAACACCCCTTTAATTTATCATTTCAGGTTTTTCATTTTTTTTAGTGAAGAAATGGCCAAGTTAATGAGCTGTAAGTAACTTTTAACAATCATTAAACCTTCTTACACACTTAAAACACAATCAAAGAGCTGAGATTTAGACTTTAAATTTTGATAATAACAATGTCAAGAACTTTAAACCTTTTTTATTAAAAACAGAAAATTTACAACAAAAACTTATAAGTAAAGCTGAATTACATTATAAAATGTCTAAAAGAAAGACTGAATTTAAAATTACACTAAAAAAAAAAAAAAAGTGGGTGGCTTCGGGTTGTCTTCTTTTCTTTTATAGAAGTCTCAAAGCCTTCACTTGGTCTTGGGTTGTGTTTGCTGTGAGTGTACAAAGTCTCCAAAGCAATCCTAGCCCTCCATTTCTTTATACATCATCCCCAGCCATTGAAGGGGTGCGGGTTTTTGTAAATTGTCAACTGGGAAGGTTTATAAGGGTAATGGGGAGGTGGGAAATGGTTAGAGTGAGCTGGGAGATGTACTAGGGGGCATGGGGATGAGCTAGAAACCATGGGAGAGGTGGTATGGTGTTTGGCGGGAAGGTGGTTACGGGTACAGTTATGGTTCAGGGTTTAAACATAATCTTTGGAAAAGATGCACTAATGGCCCTCCATCTTTCTTTCATTATTCATTTCATTTCGAGCCCCAAATTCAGTTATAAATAGGTTTAGAGAATGACAAAATGGATCCCTCTGGTTTTATAAGTAAAAAGGTAAAGAAAGGTTTGGAAAGTGGCACTTTTGGTCCTTGGGGTTTTTATAAAAAAAGATTAAAAAGAGTTTATGATATTTGCAAAACTGCCCCTGCTGTTTATATAGAAAAGAATAAAATTATATAGAAAAGAAATATAAGTGGTATGTTTAGGGAATTGCAAATCTCTCATCCCTTAGTGTTTTGGTTTTTTTTCATTTTCGTTATAAAACAACTTTAGCATTCTAACATTTTTGGTCCTTATGTTTTTTACAAAAAGGTTATGGGGCTTCTAGTTTGATGTGGTTTTTGAGTTTGGGCTTGTATTGGGTCACACATTGGGTTTGGGATGGCTGAGACTAGCAGTAACTGGGCTAGGATTGGGCCTTCAAAGTCCTTCACAGTTCTTTGTCAAATGCACCACAAATGGGCTGTTGTAATTGTTGAGGGCCCAATTGTCTTCAACAGTCTTCATAATTATCACCATTGGGCTTATATTATTATTTGTGATTTTTAAGTAGCGTGTTATTAAGTATAAGGCTGGTTTAGGCGTCGTCTAGCTGGGCTTTGCAGAAGAAAGGATTCGTCGACTTTACTTTTATTTTGTTTTAATTCCGAGTGTTAATAAGTTTTCTTTTATATACTGTATTTACTATCTTCCTATCCTTTTCCCGGCCCATCAGATGGGTTAAGATTGCATCCAATAGTATTCTTCAGTTCCGGCTCCGGTTTGACTGCTGATTCTTCAGTATTGACTCTGACTTTGGCATTTTTGGACTTTGGCCTTGATTCTGCACAGTCTTTTCCATTCCATGCTCAGTTTTGTCATTTTGGCTTGGTTTTCTGCCTTTTTGTTGATATCCACTTCCTGCACAATACAAATGCAAAACAAACATATATTTGGCAGTTTTTGTCTGTTTTTTTTGGACCCATTAAAGCCTCGTTTTAAAGAGGTAAAAAGATATGTGGGTAGTAAAGAGTTGAAGGAGCCAGACAGCATTAAGCACATATTAACAATGATGCCCATGCTATGCTCCATCCCAACCTACTTCCAGCCATCACACAAATCTCAAAGGAACCAGTGCTAGAATGAGAAGAAGACAAGGTCACATGATGCAGCAAATGAAGAAAACATTTGTGTCTAACATCTATTTCAGAAACATTCTTGAGAAAGTTGATGAAACTCTCAAAGAAGTTATTCCCATGATAGCTACCTCCACTACTAATGAGCTTATGTAAGACAATCTTTCGTTGCTTGTGGTAGATGTTGTCAAGAAAGAAAGAGAGAAATCAAAAGCTAAAGTTCTTGCTCTGATCTCTCAAGAATTTGCTTCTCATGCACCTAAAATTATTCAAGAACTTTCAGATTTTACATGCAAGATATTGTTCTTAACATGCACCCGACTTCCAGTGCTTTAACCGCTTTAATTCCTGACTTGCAACAACAATTGTATTAGAAAATGAAGTTTGATTTACAATCTGAAGTTATTGATCCTGAGTTGTGGAATGTACTTAAGGCAAAGTATGAAAAGTCTTCAGCGGAAACTGACTCATGTAGACTTGATGCTTTTTGCAAGCGAGATCATGATGACCATCCTGACGATGATGCTCTTCTTGAGGGGGAGAAAAGTGCGAAAAGGCAGAAGACGCCAAGAGGGACTATCTACAAGGGGTTCTTCATCTAAACAACTGACCAAGGGATCCAACACAACAGCATCTAAGTAACCACAACAACAAGACTATGATGCATGGGTCAAGATTCTAGAAATTGATGAAGATGAGGTGATATCTAGATGATGAGACATCATAATTGTTGAATGAGTTTCAAAATGTTGATAAGTGAGTACCAACAATATTTGATCACGAGATAATGGAGGTTACAATTAAATACATGTTGAGAAATCAGTTTAGAAATGAAGAAGAATACGCCTACCATATTAAGCAAGTATAAAATTACATAGAAAATCAAATAGTATGGGAAAGATGGCAGGAGGATTTGATAACTTCAAAGAAAGATACTCTCGTATTGTATGGTACTCAGAGAAACCCGAATGAACCCCCACGATACTTGTACAACAATGATTTATTCTATTTGAAGAACGGGAATACAAAGGAAAAGAAGTATGTACTTTCACTCCACAAGGTCCATGCAACTTCATTTCCCAAAGATGATCTTGAAGAAAAGCTGACTCGATGGGTACATAGAGAGTTTAAAACTTTTAACAAAGAAGCACGAATTTCAATCCAACACTATAGAGACACTTGGCATAAAAGGTTTTATATGATCAAGCAAAGGAAGGAAAGGGCTGATCCAGAAGAAGTTTTCTCTAATCACAAGATCATTGAATTTTTCATAATCGCAACTGATAAACCATATGGGCTTGATTTTTTGGAAGAGATCATTGTGAAAAGAGATAACAACAAGCCAAATCGCTTTTCTGAGGCAGACTTCAAATATCTAAACAAGAAGGATATTGAAGATTTGTATTACCTATGCCTGAACAACAAAGACAACTATCGTGAGAACAAGTTGTTAAATTCTTTGCATACATTCATCAGAAGTAGTAAAATCTGTGAAAGAGTGCATGACTTCCAGCTGGGTATCGAGATTTATCAAATGAAAGTTAACCTCACAGCACCAACTCTGACCATTCCAGGTATTGATGAACTTAATCCTTACTCTACTATTGATATACCTTTTGTTGGTATCGTATACTTGAACAACAAAGAGAAGAGGAGAATTATGGGATTGACAAAGATACGAAAGTTTTGTGATGCAACGCTGGATAAAGTTCTGAAAGAAGTGAAGTTTTTTGAATCTGAGTACAAAATGAAGACTCTAGTGCTCGATAATTTAGACCTCAAGATCATGAAAAAGTTTGAAAGAGAGATTAAGAAGCGTCTAAAACAACGCATGCAAATGAGACGATGGGAGTCATTTGTGAATGGAAGACCAATTCTACATTGTCAAGTACTTGAAGAATAATCAACCATTAGAGGGAGATTGTTAGGATTATAAAAAGTGTTTATTATTCCTAATGAATTGGTTTTGTAATAATAGATAGTTTTATTATTTATTTAGTTTATAATAAGGGAATTTGGTCAAACTTACTTAAATTGACCAAATTACCAAGTCGTTAGCTAGTTTAGAAAATTAATATAAATAGGGACGAAAACCTCATTAGTTTAAGTTTTTCTATTTTTGTAATTCTTCCCTCCCTCTCATTTTCTCTCTTTTAATGAAAAATTCAAATTATTTTCTTTACCGCTTTTGCTTTGCTACCGCTTTCTTTGGCTTTTGCCACTGTAAATAAAGATTTGCCTCCGCTTGCTGCCGAATATCTTCATCAACAAAAATTTTATTGCTTTAGTGTTTATTTAACTTTCTTATTCGTTCCAAGATTTCACAATTTCACTACTTATATTGCTATGAGTATTAGACGATAGATGGGTCAAGCCCGAGTTATAGGTCCGTTAAGGTTTCTAGGGTTTTCGGTATCAATAATACAATATATGTCACACCCCTAAAATATTGCAGCGGAAAGGTAACCAGGGGCATGATACTTCATAGCACATGAACACAAGAATATAAAGAACGACCTCTAAATGAGTCGTTTAAAAAGTTGTTCATTGATACATTTAGGATAATGAGTTTTCAACCAAATACAGTCCCAAGTTTAAATTCAAAATATAAGTTGTTTGAACGATAATCCAATGAACATAGTTATGCGTGAAAAGACTTCAAATATGCGACTCCAACAAGCTAGCCATGTAAGTTATTGAGAACCTGAGAAATACATGCTAAAGTGTCAACATAAAGTTGGTGAGTTCATAGGTTTTAGTAATGAGTAACGTTCAGTAAAAGTATTGTGGACCACAAGGTTTCTAAGTGTATGACTATTGTAACACATACAATATTAAAAGAAAATAACTACTATTGCACTAAGCTCATGACACTGAAGCTTTAACGTTACATGCAAATTCTAGTTTGTTAGATTCGTGCCCTGAAGTTTGATGTTTTGCCCAAACACCCAAGTACTACCTCAAATCAAATGCGTTCATTTGACATGGTAATCAATTTTTACATACTTCTACGGGGGTTCTCAACCCCAATAGATCTATCCATAGCATTCTGGCTTACACAAAGTAATTAACGGTTCATGATAGTGGGGACTTCATGGCAATAGAGAAACTTAGGCAATATGTAAAAGTTTAAAGTACTCGTTTCCATATGTAAAAACGAGCAATGTATTCTTACCCCAAGTATTTAAAAACAAGTAGAGTTGTAGTTCAAAATAAGAAGTGAGGCTATGAAACTCACAAGGTCTTGAAAAGCATTAATATTAATTTAAATAAATGAGCATGTATTCTCCCCCAAAATAGTTCAAAACGAGTACAAAACAAGTAAAATAGGGGCTACAAAACTCACAAGGTCTTGAAAAATATAAGTATTGATTTAAAATAAATGAGCATGTATTCTCCTCTAAAATAGTTCAAAATAAGTAAAGTAGGGGCTATGAAACTTACAATGTAAGTTTTAAGTACTTGTCCATAAATAAACAAGTATGTAAACGTGTTTGTAAACGAGCATGCATTCTACCCCAAAATAGTTCAAAACAAGTAAAATAGGGGTCATGAAACTCACATCAAGTTAATGCTACAATCGGGAAAATAACGCAAGTACTAAAATAGTCGAGTCCTAACCGCGACCTAATTAAATAATGAGGCGCTTTAGGTTTAAAACAATGAGTGCACTAAATGAATATGAGTTTTATAAATATTTTCCTCAATCTATTATGCTTGTGTCTAAGATTTTTCAAGTTCAAAATGTATTTTACAATTAAAATTAAAAGTGTTTTATATAAGAAAGTTAATAAAATAGCTTGCTGAAATTAGAGTTTTCTCAACTTCACGGGGTCATATCTCCCTCGTTTTTTACTGTAATAATATGTTTTAAAATTCTAAGTCGAAGTTTTTTGAGTTATCTTTCCTAAAATGTAAGCGTCATAAAGCGAATGAAAGTTTAAAGGATCCAAATGGGGTCTAGAAGACACAAAGGTTTTGTTGTCCTTAGGACATAAAGTTTTGCTAAAATTGTTTTAATTATAACTCACTCAATTTTTATGCTTTCAGCTCGATCCAACTTGTTGACTTTAATTTAAGTTCTTATCTACAAAAGTCTCAACTGTCTCAAAAATCCATTCTACTCTTAAAGGGCTCATAATTATATTCAAAGTCTAGAACTCAGATTTGCGCAATAATCATGTAAAAATCATTCAAAAATGTAAACGAACGATAATATTTTTGGGCACCTCCAAAAATTTAGCTAACACACTATATTAAGATATTTTGAAAATATTTTTACTCGTGGGTTATCCTAAAGTGGTCGTTACAAGCACACAAGTCAACACAAAAATCTACTCAAATTTAGGGTTTGTAAAACAAGCTTTTTAACATATTTCTCTTATTCACAAGCATACTAAGGAGTTATAAGTCATGTATGAGATGTGTTAAGTGTATGAAAATATGAAAATAATGAGTCTTAGAATGAATAAATGATATGGAGCTCAAATAGACACAAATTACCCAAGAACAAGTATAAAACCCTAGTTTTATGCAACCAAACCCTAGCTTTGCTTATCAAAACTCTAGTTCTTGAGTTAACCCTTAAAGAAGAACTTGAACCTTGACTAAACCTTATGAAATCAGCTGAGAATGAGGAGAGAAAGAATGTATGTGTGTGTTTTTACAAATGGTGAAAAAACTAGTCACAAGGTCTTAATTTATATAGGAAATACTTAAGGTAAGTTTGAATGGTACTTTAGGGGTCAAAAGGATTTTGTCATTCCTAAATGGTCAAAGATTTTGGAGCCTTATGGTGTGCTTTGGTCGTTCAAGATGTGAAGGAAAAGAGGTAACAAAAGCTAGTTTAAGTCATAAAGTAAGTGTTGGTGTATCTTCTTATGAGGGGCTGATTTTGCTACTAAAAGCGGGAGGGAAATGATATTTGAATATATATATATATATATATATATATATATATATATATATAAAGCTAGTTCAAGTCATAAAGTAAGTGTTGGTGTATCTTTTTATGAGGGGCTGATTTTGCTACTAAAAGGGGGAGGGAAAATGATATTTGAATATATATATATATATATATATATATATATATATATATATATATATATATATATATATATATATATATATATATATATATATATATATATATTTATATATATATATATGTATGTATGTGTGTGTGTGTGTTTGTGTGTGTGTGTTGTAATGTATTAGTAGAGGTGGTAAGGGTATTGGGTAAGTTGTGCATGCATGTATAAAAATGCAAGTTTTAATAATTTACGTAAAAATTTCAAAACCCTATGCATATGAATTGTAAAATATGCTCATGAGTATAATTATATACTTGTTACATGTAGACTAAACTTAGTCTAAAGTTTACATTCGTTCAATGATGTTTCTTGTTGTACGAGGGATAACTTACCGTTATATGTTAAAGCAAGTTTTCACGGGTTTAGAATAAAACGGTCAAGTTACAAATAATTGATTAACCCAAAATTGTCAGTTGTCATAGTGTCCCCTTGTTATGAAAATTTCATCCCAAAATTTAGTTTGTGTTATCCGATGATGAGGTGTTAGAGAAAAAAATGAGGTGTCGTACGCAAGCCAAATCAGATACTCCTAAGCCCACTTATTTACAATCCGTTATTTACATACAGAGGCATCTCAATCTATATAAATAAGAATTATAAAATTATGGTTCGAAAATTTATAATTTCTTTATTAAAATGAAAAGGCGTCCCAACCTATTTATATAAGGAGTTTATAAATCATCCTACTTAACCATTTCTGGCACAAATAACGGCATTTCAATCAAAGAAAGTTTTCATTATTTAAGGGATGCCCTATTGGCGGCATGGTTCTTAAAAATCATAAAAAGTAAAGGAGAATGAGATGTTATAAAGTCGTGTTCCAAAAGTAGGTGTTTTAAAAGTAGATATTTCAAAAGTGTAGGACGGGTGTTTAAATTTGTATTCGGAGTCGGATAGTAAGATAACAAGTGGGATCAACAGACTATGACAAGTAAGGTCATGATAATGATTTAAAGGCCATTGTACCACTCGCAATATCTTGAAAAAGTTTAAAGACCATTGTATCACTCACAAAGTCTTGAAAAAGTTGTAGTACTGATTTAGAAACCGTTAATGCAAATGAGCATGTTTGATAGTTCAGTGATTTATGCGCGCATAAGGCTTATGATGCAACGGTTATAGTCTAGGCCTAACAATGCAACCAAGTAATCTATAACCTTGGCTCTAGATACCAATACGTCACACCCCCACAATATCGCAGCGGAAAGGTAACCAAGGGCGTAAGACTTCATAGCACATGAACACAAGAATATAAAGAACGACCACTAAATAAGTCGTTTAAAAAGATGTTCATTGATACATTTAAAATAATGAGTTTTAAACAAAATACAATCTCTAGTTTCAATACAAAAGATAAGTTGTTGTAACGACAATCCAATGAACATAGCTATGCAGGAAAAGACTTCAAAGATGCGACTCCAACAAGCTAGCCATGTAAATTATTGAGAACCTAAGAAATACATGTTAAAGTGTCAACATAAAGTTGGTAAGTTCGTAAGTTTTAGTAATCAGTAACATTCAGTAAAAGTTGTGTGGACCATAAGGTTTCCGAGTGTATGACTATTGTAACACATATATCACAAGAAAAGTATTACTATTGCACTAAGCTCATGATACTGAAGCCTTAACTTTACGTGCAAATCCTAGTCTGTTAGATTCGTGGCCTGAAGTTTGATGTTTTGCCAAAACACCCAATTACTACCTCAAATGAAATGCGTCCGTTGGACATGGTAATCAGTTGTTACATACCCAAACGGGGGTTGTCAACCCCAATAGATTTATCCACAGCATTCGCGCTTACACAAAGTAATTAACGGTTTATGATAGTGGGGACTTCATGGCAATAGGGAAACTTAGACAATACGTAAAATTTTAAAGTACCCGTGTCCATATCTAAAAACGAGCAAAGTATTCTCACCCTAAGTATTTCAAAACAAGTAGAGTTGGAGTTCAAAACAAGTAAAAGTGGGGCTATGAATCTCACAAGGTCTTGAAAAGCATTAGTATTGATATAAATAAATGAGCATGCATTCTCCCCTAAAATAGTTCAAAATGATTACAAAATAAGTAAAATAAGGGATACAAAACTCACAAGTCTTGAAAAATATAAGTATTGATTTAGAATAACTGAGCATGTACTCTCCCCCAAAATAGTTCAAAACAAGTAAAGTAGAGGCTATAAAACTCACAATGTAAGTTTTAATTACTTGTCTATAAATAAACGAGTAGGTAAACGAGCATGTATTCTACCCCAACATAGTTCCAAACAAGTAAAGTAGGGGCCATGAAACTCACCTCAAGTGAATGCTACAATCGAGAAAATAACGCAAGTGCTAAAATAACTCAAGTCATAACCACTACCTAATTAAAGAATGAGGCGCTTTAGGTTTACAACAATCAGTGCACTAAATGAATATGAGTTTTATAAATATTTTCCACAATCTACTATGCTTGTGTTTAAGGTTTTCCAAGTTCAAAATATACTTTACAATTAAATTTACTAGTGTTTCATACAAGAAAGTTAAATAAAATAGCTTACTAAAATTAGGGTTTTCTCAACTTCATGGGGTCGTATCTCAGTCGTTTTTTACTGTAATAATATGTTTCAAACTTCTACGTCAAAGTTTTTTGAGTTATCTTTCAAAAAGTATAGGCCTCGTAAAGTGAATCAAAGTTTAAATGGTTCAAATAGGGTTTAGAAGGCACAAAGGTTCTACTGTCCCTACGACATAAAGTTTTGCTAAAATTGTTTTAGTCATTACTCACTCAACAACTTGTTGAGTTTAAGGTAAGGTCTTATCTACAAAAGTCTCAACTGGCTCAAAACGTCATTCTACTCTTAAAGGGCTCATAATTATGCTCAAATTCTAAAACTCAGATTTACACACTAATCTTGTAAAAATTATTCAAAAATGTAAACGAACCTGAATCTTTTTAGGCACCTCCCTAAATTTAGATAACACACTATATTAATATATTTTGAAAATATTTTTACTCATGGGTTACCCTAAAGTGGTCGTTACAAGCTCACAAATTAACACAAAAATCTGCTTAAATTTAGGGTTTGTAAAACAAGTTTTTTAACATATTTCTCTTATACACAAGCATACTAAGGAGTTATAAATCATGTATAAGATCTGTAAATCGTATAAAACTATGAAACTAATGATACTTACAATGAATGAATGTTATGGAGCTTAAATGGAGACAAATTTCCCAAAAATAAGTATAAAACCCTAGTTTTATGTAACCAAGACCTAGCTTTGCATATCAAATTAGTTATAGTTCTTATATGAGGATTATGTAAATATGCAGAATGTATACATATGTAATGCAAGATGCATGTACGATAACACTATGCAAATTGGATGTAGCTTTCGATTATATATATATATATATATATATGTATATATATATGTATATATATACATATGTATATACATATATATATATATATATATACACATATGCATTCTAAATTACATATATATATATATATAGAAATATATATATATATATATATAATAGTAAATAAATATATACACATAACATCTATATATATAATTATATATATAAATATAGATGTATAAAGTATATATAGCCATAGTAAATACATACAATATATACATACATATATATAACATACATATATACCTACATACATATATAATATAAATATATATACATATATTACAACATATAAATATATAGTAACATATATATAATAGATATATACACATAGAATAAATAAAACATATACATATAATTGGATACCATATATAACATATAATACACAAATATATATACATAGATATATAGATATATATATTATATATATATATATAAATATAATATAGTATACACACATACAATTAATATAAGTATTTACTAATAGGTTATATATATATATAATGTTATATAATATTTACATACAAATATACATATATAATACATATATTATATTACACATATATAATATATATTATATATATATACTAATATATATAATATTATAATAGTATATATATATATATATACATATATATATATATATACAAAATTGAGATCAAATTTCTTAAAGTGTTAAAAATAAGAACTACTAGAGAACTAATAAGAATAGCAAGTGTCATTTAAGTGAAATTTAATGAATACAAATTTTGAAAATTAAAAAACATAACAAGAAGGGTATAATAGAGATTTTACATTCTTAGTTTTCATTAAATTTCACTTTATAACCGTTATCTCTTCTCATAATGATAACTTTAAAACCATTAACCCTTTATAACCGTCATAGTTCTCTCTCTCTCTCCGCATAATGAAAATTAAAAACATAAGAGTGATGTTATTTAAAAAAGGGTTTTGCAAACGAATGCCCACAGGGCAGAGGTTAGTGTGTAATTAATATACACAAACTTTCCTAATTAACATAAAAATGCATTAAATACACATTAAATAAACCTATTAATTGCTATATATGAACATGATTTTGACTTGAATGAACCAGAATTTAATGCATTTTTATGTTAATTAGAAAAGTTTGTGTATATTAATTACACACTAACCTCTGCCCAGCGGGCATTGGTTAGCAAAACCCTTTAAAATTTGGTGTTGATGTTATGTAGAAAAAAAATATGTTGGGTGATGTTATGTAGAAAAAAAACATAAGAGTGATGTTATTTAAAAAAATATGATGGTGATGTTATGTACCAGACGCATCGGTTATGTTTGAGATAATGTACTACGATTCATCAGTTATTTTAGAGATAATGTACCATGACACGTCAGTTATTTTAAAGATAATTTACCTCGACGCATCAGTTATTTCGACATAATGTACTACGAAAGTATTTTTTTAGATAATGTACTTTGACGCATCACTTATTTTCGACATAATGTACTACGAAGCAACAGTTATTTTAGAGACAATGTACAACGACAAATCAGTTATTTTAGAGATAATGTACCTTGACGCATCAGTTATTTTTGACATGACGTACTACGAAACTTATTTTACAAATAATGTATCTTGATGCATCCGTTATTTTTGATATAATGTACTACGACGCATCATTTACACAAAATAATGGTAAGAAAATAATAAATCATTTACACAAAATAAGTGTATCATCAAAAAGAAAAAAATCAACAAGTATTTCACAATAAGTAATAAGTAGGACACAAAATAATGGTAAGAAAATAATAAATCATTTACATAAAATGCTATATCATCTTGTGTTTAATGGCATAAGATAATGACAAGTTTGTAACTTTGATTTTGGTCAATGGTATATAAAATATAGTTGACCAGATTTAGTTTAATTCTCTTAAATACCCTTGAAACTATATTTATTTACTATATTGTCATTGATCATTTATTAATCTCATTAAATACTAACTAATTGATCCAATGGTTGTCATTAGTTCTTACTTTTACAATTTTAAGTTTGATCTCACATTAACCTCCATATATATATATATATATATATATATATATATATATATATATATATATATATATATATATATATATATTGGAATTTTCAATGCAAAACCAGTTTTTTATACATAACTTACAGAACTCTTTTTCAACCGTTAGATTTCTTGATCAATGGTCACAATTAATTATGCCACTGATGCTCTGTCGTCTTGGGTCAATTTATTGATTACCAAGTTTTAAATTTATATTTAGCCGACTTATCCTAAAACAACACTTTAACGGGCAGTGTACCCGATCGGGTGGAGTTTTGTAGTAAGTAGGGTGTCGAACATTAAGAGCGAGGTCGTTAACCTTATATTCTATCAGTATTTTAATTACTCTAATTAAGTTAATTCTAATTACTTGTTAAACCTATGTTATATACGTTTTCTAATAGGATTGAGGTTTTTCAGCCTGAGACTGGCACAAGTTTTATGGTGACAATAATCAATTCTAAACACAATAAACATGAAAGAAAACAGTCAGAATATAAAAGAGCGGTACAAACCAAATAATAGAAAACCGTATTAGCCATATTAAATCTGGTTAAATGTCAGTTTGTTTATTTAGTGCAATGATTTCTTATCTTGAAGTGGCATATCGTTCTTAAGACTTAGGCGGGACATACACGTTGAATCCTGTCACAATTAACGTCTCCGCATAAAGCATCATTTTAGTTTAATTATAATCTATCTAGGGATTAAACCAACGGTGATCTTGTCAAAACCTATGTCACACCCCGTCAAGGCTGAAACACGAGGCGTAACTTGATGGATATCATCACAACACAATGGTGTCAACAATAGAGAATCACTACATGCATAACTAAATATAAAAGACACGATGTGCCATGACAATACCCAAAAAAAGGAATATTGCCTTTATGAAAAAGGGTCTCATTAATACATAAACTTAATATATCTCATAAACCTAAGAAATCAAACAGCAATCAAGAAGAATCTAATAAACAAGTACGAATCGAAAATTAGAAGATAAATTCCATATGCAATCCTAAGGTCTCTCTAGCCACTTTTTAGCTTCAAAACCCTCAACATGCTCACCTAAAAATGATGCTTAAAACGTCAACACAACGGTTGGTGAGAGTCATAGGTTTACGACACACAATTCAACCTTTAAATATATTACCGTGATTTTAAAAAAACAAAGCATGGCAGGACAATTAAGCTAACTATTATACATGCTAACATGTATTCGTCCAAAAACAACCAAATCTAGGACGAAATGTATACCACGATCCAAGTCCCGAAGCCTCAAAGTCATAGGTAAGAGCATTACCCGAAGTCACAAAGTCATAGGTAAGAACATTACCCGAAATCATTATCTCAAAGTCATGGGTAGAATCATCACCCGAAATCATCAATTAGGTAGGAACATTACCCCCGATCCAAAACACACAACATTTAGCACATAACATATAATAGTTACATAAAAGTCCATGCGTCAATTAAACCACATAATCAAAGAAATTAAAACATTTCAAAACATATTTTGCATCATTTCCATCCCAAGAAAACATAGTAAAATGGGACTATGAAACTCACCTGATGCTCAGCTACTTGACAAACTCTTGCACACAATCTAAACACAACAAAAACACAAGTTACACTTGTATTGGGTGCTTATTAGTTGTGAAAGGATTATTATAAGACTAACTATGTGGTAATGCGGCGCTAGCAGCCAATGGGGTGTTTATTGGTTCGATTTTTGTGGTTTAGATTAAGCAAACCGTAGCTTATTTTCTTAATAAGCCATGGTTCAAAAAGCTAGGGAGCTTATTGGCTTATTAAACCTCATTCTCTCATTTGTTCTTCATGTTCTTCTTATCTTCTGCTTATTAGAAGCATTTGATATAATAATAACCCAAAGTCTTTTTATAAGCTTAATTATGAATCGGCTTCTTTTTCTTCTCGACGTGGCGTAATTCATATCTTTCTGATATCAGGAAGATACACAAGAGTCACTTCATGCCTTTTTACTTCTGTTCTTCTAAACTAGCTTATTAGTTTTTCATACATTCTGTTCTTATTATTAAGCTTATTTGTCACGTTTATTTTGGGTTATTTTCGAGTTTCATTCCGTTGCAAAATTTTTTCGTTGCTTATTTTGAATTTCCTATCCATTTGTGGTCTCAACGGATCAAACAAACAAGAACAGAACCATATTTAGCCTACCAAGACAAGGACATCTTGTTTTCAGTTTAAGTGGTCCTCCTACTCAAAGTAGACCTCAAGGCGAAACATGATACCATTTAAGTCGAAACATGCTGGTGGAAGCTAAATAAGCAAGGTTAAGACAAGTGACGAAATATGATGAATTTTAAGCTAAATATGTCATGTTAAACTCCCAAGCGAAATATGTTTATGACCTTTCAAGCGTAAATATGTTTAGATTTTCAAGCGAAATATGTTTTGCGAATTGTCAAGCAAAATGTGCAATATCTGAAGCGAAATATGATATAACTGATTTATTTTTTCAGCGAAACAAGTATTGATTATTCAATCGTAAACATGCAAGAGTTAGCAAAGCGGATATGCACTCCAGCACAGACGAAATATGTCAATTTAATTTCAAAGTCACGGTTTTTTATTTCTATTTATCTTGTAAAAAAACGCCGACAATTAAACTTTTCCTTCTCGTTTTAAATCATAGAGTTAGAAACTCCTGAGGAGTATTAATTGCATTCTCACTCACCACAATATACAATCAACACTTCATAACACCTAAGATCCGATATCCATCCACAATTTCAATCAAAGTCAAATTCAAATGTCAATTGCAAACTCAATCATCGATGCTCTCATCATGCTATCATGGAAGTGGGTCGCAAAGAATCGACCACAACAATGTTTAACAACCGGGTAATCCGTTAGTGGAAATCTAGAAACAATAGATACATTGACCACCAACTACAGAACTCATCACTATTGTCTCCAAAACACCAAACGACGTATTCAAGGGCTGATAAGACATTCAACCAAGTTGCTGAAGGTAGTTCAGATACAACCTACAGAAAGGATATGTAGAACAATAAGAATATTTCACAAGACCAAAATACGCGCTCATCTGAAAGCCGAAGCTGAAGCCGTTCAGAAATCATTCTTCACAGGGATAGATAAACGATATCTACTCCACAGTGATGCTTGTCCAATGCATGTAAAATGTGGAAAACCATAGAAAGGTTGAAAACGGTGAAGATCAAATACAATGTTCAAGATCATGAAACTAATTTTATATAATGGGAGTTTTGAAATCACATCATGGGATGGTGAATCCTTGAATCGTATTATTCACCATAGGCTCTACAAGATGAGAATAGCTTATCAGAGAAATCATGCATGTTACAAATCATCAAGTGAATGTCCAATTCTTACTTCAACTAAAACCAGAATGCAAAAATTATGTGACACCGAGATCAAAAATGAAGTAACTTCTGTTAAGCAGAGTCAAAGTGTAAGACTAGTCTCCTATCACAAACCTTTATGACATCCTAAATGCAACCACCAGAATGAAGTTCAATGAGAATAAGAGCTGACATCGAACTAGCAAGTACTCTAATCCGACTTGCACTTGTTGCTCAACAATAACCCGGTTTACCATCATCAATAACCAATCTTACCAAAACACAATGTGCATGATTTTGGTCAATTTCCTCCCCCAGATCACAACAATACATCTAACCAGAAACAAGAAAAGCAATTGTTACCACTTCTGCTCCAACTTATCATCCAGAACCTGCTAATAACGGTTACTGAAGATGAGGAAAATGTCAAAGGAACAGAATTGACAAACTCAATGGCTTTAATTCTCTCCCTCGTTTAAGAAAATCTTACAAACTACCAAACCAACAACAACCTTGAACTTCATCAAACCACCAGTAAAGCTAATCAAAGATAATTCTCCACGACATCAACAGAGGCAACTGGGTATGATAATCAGGGAGGGCATATAATGTTTGCTGGGGCTAGGGAAAATATAGTACTGCTCCGTTTGTGCAAAAGTCTAAGGATTACAAGTTATAACTGCAAGTAATATGACATGTATCGAAGGGACGTTCAAAAAACAAAACAGTAAAGATAGCACTTATCACAAGGAAAATATAATTATTGTAAAACAAGAGAAGTTGGGGTTCATTGAATGCAAACAAGCTGATTGGAAAGATGATACTGATGATGAGGTTTGATGATCATGAACTGGTGAAGCACAAATATTACATGGCACCTATTCAAGAAGTTACTCCAAGTCATCCAGTTGACAATTTTGGACCCATCTTTGATGATGAGCCAATGGCAGTAATTTACAAAACAATAATGACAACTATAATTTGTTTGTCATGGAAAATGGAAAATCCTAGAGCAACCTGAAACTATAATGACAAAAATATCTGGCGGAACATGGTGACACCAATAACACTATTGATTCATTGGATATAATGTAATTATAGAGCTCATGAAGACTCCAGGAGATACTGATGATCTTGATCAAGTGAACGTGATTTTTGCTTGCTATCTTTAATTCAGAAACAAAAATGTGAAATTCATATTCATGACAGCAAAAACGAAAATAAATTTTTAGAAAACATCAACAAAAAGGCTTTAGTTTATAAATTATAAGGTGAAATTGTGAGATTTCAAAACTAAAAATAAAGAGGAATAGAGAAATCATCAAATAACCTTTCAAAGAAGCAAACAATGAACTGTCTACGACTAATAAGTTGATTTTAAAGACCTAAAGAAAGTTCCAAGCTGAACTTAAAATGTATAATGATTGTGAATAATGCGTCAAGGTGGAAATTGATTAGTGCAAAAGCTAAAGGGGATTTACATGTCATACAAAATCAATTTTGAAAAGTCATCTAATGCATATACTCTGAAAACATAAAATGATTGAAATCAACGATGCGAATATGAAAAAGTAGCTTTAGTGCACAGTCAAGAAACATCTCCATAATGTCAACGGGCAAAAGAGCACAGAATTAAGCATTACAAAACTCATGAAGACAAAGCACTTGAAAAGTTCATTGCTATTAAAAAAACAAAGTCAAGGTTTTAAAATGATATTGTATATAAAACCGGGACCACGCAATCTGTTCAAAACATATTAAATAGCTTAAAAATCGTAATGCTAAAACAGTTTTGTAAAACCTGAGTTACCCCAAGAAAGCTCAAATAGCGAATCCTCGTCTGTATGATATAGGTTGCTATAATATAAATCCTTGTATTAATGTAGCCCCTGAAATCTGACGAAACGAGATACGCCTTGACAAGAAAGTCGTTAAAAGTTAATCGATATAATCATACACCAAATTGATTATGCCAAGTTTAATAACATTTTAATGATTTGTTCGTACAACAACCGGGAAAAGTCACCTAACAAACACTATTTTATCCAAGAACGGCTCACAAAGATGAGATCCATACATCTTCTAATAATGAAATTTTCCAAAGAGTCTTTTTCCTAAACAAACAACCTATAGTTAGAAAACGAATGGATGAATCCATTCCTTGGATCAAAAGTGTAAAAGCACTAAAGAACATTCAAGAATAAAAAAAGAGTTTGACACGATTGGATGGTGAGTGAAACGATGCAAAACAAACAATCACTAAAAAAACATATTTTGGTAACATAGATCCTTCATTCAAACACAAATCGAAGGAAATATTTGCCGCCCAAATTACATGATAAATTCGAACTTATAGAAAAATTTCGCTTGTGTTGACAGGAAATGGTTGGCAAGAATTAAGATACATTAATTCCTCTTGAACAAGCAGTAGACACACTCAAATCTCAACTGAAAACTCAAAAAAACACAGTTTTTGAATGAAATCGAGACTTTCAAGTGATATTTCTATGCTGCATCACATGAAATGCTATACTTGGTGTGTACAACACTGATCTGGAATGAAGTTACTAATTTGCAATGTTATTACTTGAAACTTTTAGAAAAATGGTGAACATCATGAAAAAAGCTTTCAAAAAGTAGAAACTTTAACATTCTTTCCTCATTTTCGTGTCATGTACCGCCGATATTAATAATCACAGATTTAATTTTAGTCGATACGCGTTTACTTTTAACCCGTTTACTTTTAATCTTAAATCCGCGTAGACTAGGAATAATCAATGAATGAGTAAACGGTTACCAATAAATTAAGGTTACATCAACCCAGACGGAATAATTATTTGTAGAAGAATTATGTCTTTGCGTATTTTATTTTAAATGTGTCACAGTAACGGTTTACGTTATCGCGATAAAATACATTTGGACGCACCCCGGAAATACCTAACTTACCAACTCAAACCATACCCACTTTATAAAGCCTAAACACAAAACTTAATCAAAGTCTTGTGGTTTATATCACTTAGGTGTCGAATAAGGGCAAGTAAACCCACAACAAATCGTACCCACATTTGTTTTTGGATTATTTACTAGCAAAATCCCTAATATCTTAATAAGTTACATGTACAACCTTGTTTTCATTAAATATTGGGTACTAATGTCCTCCTAAGGCATTAAACTTTGGTTAATGACTTGCTTGGCTCCTTTCCTTGGTTAACCGTAACACCATGGCATGTATATGTATACAAATCTATTGAGATTTGCCCTAATCTACCATAAATCTTGTACATCACCTAGGTTAAGTTAAAAACATGTACTAAGGTGGGTTAAGCTAAAACCATGGATGATTAACTAGGAAGTCTCGAAACCACCTCCTAGGGCACGGTTTGGCTTGGTTTAGGACTAAAGGGTGTAACTAAGCTCACTTGCCTATAAATATGCTCTTACACATACACTTAAACCTTTCTTAAACTTACAAACACTTAAACATTCATTCTCTTTGTGTTCGGGTCTCAAACCGCCAACCAACACCCACGAGGGAGTATACGCGCTACGGGTTAGCCGATTTTTACAACGACCACAGATAGATCCTTAACCTCTCGAGCTAAAGGACCTTGTGTAATTTTGCACACACAACTCACTTCCTTCGTATTTTAACTGTTTTTCATTTATTGTAAACTAGCTTAGAGGTCAAGTGTATGTGCATAACGTCATACTCAACGTATAAAACACAACATGATAAACATGAATGAACATGCGTATGTAGCACATTGTATACGTTTAAAAAACTTGCACGATGTTATAAAACGTAAAAGCTAACGCGAATCAATAACCATAAATATAAAAATGGACCACGAGACATGTGGTAATACCTCGTTCGCAAATTTAAAGTGAAACAATACCGTAACGATGGTTGTAATCACGACATGAGGTAGTGGTAACATGTATCGACGTAAAGAACGTTGCATGTCGCGGGTCACGACTAAGAAAATGCTAGGCATCTCTTGTGTGGACTAGACAATTCGACGATACATAAATCACGCAAGATAAAACCAATGCGGAGCCTCACTAGGACTGTCGCAACCCACCTTCCGTGAGCCCATAAGCCCAAAAGCCAGAATAGCTAGAACGGCTTATTTACATAGCTTAAGCGACTTATAAAATATTTATGAGCCTAAGGTGAGTTAGTGGACCTTCAAGGAGCGAGCTCGAACCACTAGAACCCCTATCGGGTTTCCATCGAGCTCAACACGAGCCCAACGCGAGCCCCATGCGAACCCGTAAGCCATAATAAGCCTAGACAGCTTATTCTTGTACTTACCCGACTTAATAAGCTCAATATAGACATAAGAACCTAAATGGACCCTTTGTATTTCTTTGAAAACCAACCGAACCGCAACCAACGCGCAACCCCCTCCCACACCCAACCGACCCCTCCTCGACCCTCGGCCCCCCGACCCACCAGCCCAAATATTCCCGACAACTACCCCCCTGCTAAATAAACCTAGATCCTAAACCGCATTCATATAAAACAAAACAACCATAGATAAACACCTGCCCCCCGAAAAACCATCACTTGCCACCCTAGCCCATTTACGGGCCCAAAAAGAGCAAAAAAGCTCACAAAAAGCTCGAGTATGCTTAATTGGTGCTTACTATGATGCTTAAATCACTTAACGGAACATAAATGTACTTAATGGACCAAGCCCTAACCACTGAAACTCATTCGGGCTCACAACGGGCCCAATAGGCCCAACAGATTTGCTTATTAGCATATCAATAAGCCCAAGTCGGCCCAACCCGAAGCTTATTAGCTTATTGCGAATAAGCTGGAAAAATAAAACGGATCATTGAGCTTAACATGAATGATAAATAAGCTAGCAAAGCATAAAGGGTGTATCGGGCCAAGCCATTGGGCCTACGGGCCCAATAGACTCGAAATAAGCCATAATAAGCCCCCCCGGGCTTATTTGAAGCATAACCGACCCTCTTAGTGCTTAATGGACTCAAGCAAAGTCATCGGGCCTCAATGGGCCGAACCAAAGAGAGTAAAACCTCTTCGGGTCATTAATGGGCCCAAAAGCCCATTGACAAATGCTTATCGGCTTATTTTAAATAAGCTGAAAACGAGACAGAAATAGCTAAGTTGAGACGAATGGGAAATAAGCTAAAATGCCTAAGAAACCATTTAGGTTCTATTCGGGATAAGCTATTGGGCCCATAAGCCCAATAAGCTCGAAATAAGCTTCAATAAGCTCACCGAGCTTATTGTAAGTTTAACCGCCCCACGTAAGCTTATTTTCGACATTTAGACCTATTAAAACTATAACGGAACTCTAAAACGCTAAACGGACCTTAACGGGCCCAATAAGGCCCGTTAAGCCAAAATAAGCTCGGATAGCTTATTTATAAGCCGAAATGATTTGGTTGGCTTATTTGGACTAAATAAGGCCAAATGCCACTTGTCGGGATTTAATTGGGTTGAAAATGCGACTTTTACAAAGTCGGGGGACTAAAACCGTAAATGCCAAAACTTAAAGGGTTAGTTTGTTATTTTCTAAATTACAACAACTCCAGGGACCATTTTTGAAATAGTCTGAAACTTAAGGATGAAGGCGAAACTATAAACTATCTTTTTATAAACTTGATGGACTAATTGTGACACTTTCGAGACTGAAAGGTTTAAAATATAAAAAGTATATGTTTATACACCTAAGGACTAAAAGGTAATGACTAAAAACCTACGGGTACGTTTATGAAACGAAAGTGAAACATTTAACGCGTCGGTCGAACATTTAGATATTCGGACATCGAACTATTTGTTAACAATTTAATGGGATTTAGTTTATACAATGAGTCGTTAGTTTAAATGTGTAAACTAAGACTTGACCGTACTTACTTAGGTACTTAACGGTGTGATCCACTGCTTACTTGGATATTTGTTATCATTCAGAGAACTACCGGCTAAGGTGAGTTCATAGCCCCATGCTTTACAATTATTTAAATGATTTACATCCTTGGGGTGATAACATGCTTTGTTTTACAAACTGGACGCAAGTGTACATTTTATGCCATGATTACGTGTTTGCCTAAGTTTAACCAATGAACCCCTTTAGGGTCCATGATCAAGGACTGTTAATTGCATAATTGATTGGGAAATTACATTGTCGGGCGCGAAGTGAATGGATATATCAATTAGGGATTGACGATACCACGTTCGGGTGACTTAGCTAACACTAGGGGACAACGAACGCATACCATGTCGAAATCTCAGTGGATGTTGCAGGGTTAGCACATCATTCACAACGGACACCTGTTGCAAATTTTATATTTGCATTCATACATGTCGAGCTTCGGTGTCATGAGCTTAGGGAAACGTAATTACTTTTTATGATGTTTTGCATTTGTTGCTTAATCATGCACTTGGAAATCTTGCGGTCCTACAACTGATTTACATAAACCTATGAATTCACCAACTTTATGTTGACGTTTTAAGCATGTTTTTCAGGTCAATAAGGCACGAGGTGCGATGATACATTTGGGATCAATAAATTGAAAGATTCATCACTAAAGATTGGGTTCTAATTACATTTATGTGGACAATTGTTATAAACCGAATCTTTATCTATTTTGTTGAACTATTGAAGCCACGTGCTTATGTTAATAAACACGTATTTTGTTAATCCAATGTATCTTTTTCAAACGACACGTTTAGTAGTCCGTTCTCAGATCTTGTGCGATGACCCAATAATGTAACGCCTCTGGATATTCAATATTCCGCCTGCATACTCAGATTTGAGGAGTGTTACATGATTGGTACCATAGCCAAGTTATAGAGAACAGGCAAAAGTTTTTTGTCTGGACCTATAACCGTTTATCCAAAAATGTTTTCACAAATGGATTGTGGAGGGAACATACATGATTACTTGTTTACCTACCATATATGTTTTATATGACATGCATTGCTTCAGCATTAGTAGGTACTAAGGTGCTTACCAGGTGATTTATATCCACGTGTATATAAAAAGATATTACGTATATTTACTTATAAGGCTATATTATTAAAGGCCTTACCAGACATAAACATATCGAAATTTTCTTATAAGAAATACTTATATAATTATTTTACTTTTTGCAGTAACCATGTCCTTCTGCGACGTCAGATTGTTACCATACACTTCCGTCTACACCGACTTTGACCTGACGAGAGCTATTGGGGAGCCTGAATATGAGGAGATATCAGTAGGAGCATTCCACGGTCATTCGTACAAGGATACGACGGACTCCCGCAACAGCCAGTAGCCCCAACCCGTCACCAGATAACGTACGCTAGGTCCAGAAAATCCTAACAGATACACACCGTATTTCCTACAGACGAGGATGAGCGTGAGCCTATGTTCATACAGGCGCATGACCCTGACTACGTGCCGGAGCCTATATACCCCGAGTACATACCCTTGGAGGATGACCATGAGTTTCCGGCTGAGGAACAGCCATTACCACCTATTGATTCACCTACTACTGAACTCACCCGGATATGTTACTTAAGTCGGATCCGAGGAGGATCCGAGGAGTACGAGGATGATGAAACAGAGGATGGTCTGGTTTGACATCCTATGGACGGGGGAGATGATGGAGATGAATGTATGAAGGCGTATCATCTAGGGATAACTGCCAGGGATGAGATGAGGACAAGAGATGAGGAGGACGAGGAGGAAGAGGAGCACTATAGCCTTTTTTCCTGGCTGACTCTACCGGCATACCTGCTTTGATGAACCTGTTTCCCTAACCTGAGGGAACAGAGCCTATTATACCCCACCCCCCACTGACATATACTATAGGGGCTAGGATTAACCGTTCCGAACCCCCAAGATTTCATATCCATTTCCACCAAGAGAGCGCAGAAGTTGAGAGACTTCTGACCATGACTACCCCATCACCATCACCACCTATCTCACTATCACCACCCTCTGCAGGGGAGCGCCTTGCTAGGTGCACGGCCCTACCTGCACATTCACCACCTTTACCACCATCATCTGGGTGTCCCAAACCCAAATCCAGAACACTCCAGGATAGCATCCACCTCAGGCTCTCCATTGATCAGTTACTGCCGCATTACCACCACCTTCATTACCACCACTACCACCATCTCTATCCATACCATCACCTGTTGACCGTAGGGATGATATTCCCGAGTCTGAGCAGCCTCCCCGCAAGAGGTTGCATTTGTCCACTATATGCTCCAGATATGAGATCGGAGAGAGTTCCACTGGCATAGACCTGTTAGAGGTCAAGGGATAGATTCTTGTGTTTTGTCAGCACGGTAGATGCTGAGGAAAGGCGACATCGGGATTAGAGATGTTAGGTCCGTGATATAGGGATACATTGGGGTAGAATCCCTGCAGAGGCAGTTCTAGAGATAGCACCTATGACCGTGGGAGAGGTCAATACTAGGGTCTAGAGCTTGCTGAGCTCCGATGAGACGGATACACAGGACTTTAATGCCCCTACTAGATTTGCTCAGAAGGTAGTGCTCGCATATCACTGTGAATTCGACATGAATCGCAGCGGGTCGATTTTACTTATGGGTGGATAGGATGACTCTCCAGGAGACGGTAAATGATGGTTGGAGGAGGAGGCCAATGCGTCCGCGAGGCTTGGCCATATCGATAGGATGAGTCAGGCGACTCATCAGGAGCTTCAGACGCCATCGAGATCATAGTGTATAGCACATGAGACGCTATCTACAGGCACACCAGAGCACAGCTACAGCTGCAGAGTACTCTCATTCAGACACAGCACCAGGTACACGAGACTCGCTTTCATATGCAGCAGACTGAGTTGGCAGCGCTTCGAGAGACTGATCGTAGGCGCCAGGACCAGATGATAGAGACTCTCCGAGTCATCAGAGATATGAGGCAGAGATGATGATCAGTGCACACTGAGTTATAGCACTGCGAGAGCAGCAGAGGAGAGCTAGACAGCCAGGACCAGAGGCTAGGATTCCAAATCACCAGGAGGCTTCTGGGGACGCCGACAGTCACATTTAGTGATTTATGTTATTGTATCTTCTAAGGGAGTCAATGTACTAGGCATGCACGATATTAGGGTTTTCCCCGCTAGCATAGCCTAGATCTTTGTTTGGTACTATGTGATTCAAGATGACATTCATGTAAAATTTTCAAAGTTATGAAATGAAATGGATTGAGATACTTTTACTATATACCTCTCATGTGTGAATATCTCATCTATAAATTATTGTATTCAGTCATATAAACTCAAGTTTTTAGTCTTTTGTGATCTAGAACCAAATCCAAGGCACCTACAACCAGAGGGAGACCAAACACCCCTATCATACCACCAGACCCAAACAACATGACCCCCCGAAATCCATCCAGCAATGATCGACCAAGCTCTCTTAGCGATACGCCACCAATGAGATGGAAGCCATCAGTTCGCACGATAATCGAATGAAATGGTGCAAGACTGGCGCGCTCCTTGTTATTTACGCTGACTTTACATGAAGTGTCAACCTTTGAACTATCAAGGGCTGAAGGCGTTGTCGTGAAACTCGATGGATGATGAAAAGATTGAATCAAGTTTTCCATTATCAGTGGTTGTGCTTTGAGAACCAATATAGTTTGCCACCTGCACTCTGTTAGGTGCAGCTTCGACTTGGTGAATGGACAGAAAAGACCCCTTAGGTCTAGAGGCATATGCCATGACTTGGGAAGTACTCAAGAAAAAGATGACAGACAAGTACTGTCCACAAGGCGAAATCAAGAAGTTAGAGATTGAGCTGTGGAACCTAAAAGTCAAGGGAAACGACGTTCCAGCATACACTGAACGTTTCCAAGAGTTGACCTTGATATGTACCAAGTTTGTTGCCAATGAAACCGAGAAGGTTGACAAGTACCTCAGTGGACTTCCTGACAACATCTATGGGAACGTCAAAGCTGCCAAACCCAAGGACCTTGGATGTGACCCCCTTAATTGAGTTTGGCCAATGACTTGATGAGACCGGAAACTCCTCACCTACGCGAAAAGTCAATCTGACAACTAAAGGAGGGCTGATGATTCATCCATAAATCACCATGGACACCAACAACAACCCTTCAAAAAGGCAGAAAGTCGAGCCAAGTCTACAACATGGGACATGCAAGAAGCCTTATGGGGACCTTCCCAAGTGTAACAAGTGTCATCTCCACCTCAATGGCCCGAGCACCCAGAGGTGCCACCAAGTGCAACAGATAGGGCACTTTGCTCGTGACTGCAGGAATACTGGTAACACAAATGTTGCTACCCCCCCCCCCCCCATCCCCCCCCAGCACCCCACACTCAGAAGGGCAATGGGGCAACTCCCAAGGGAAATGGTTGTTTTGAGTGCGGAGCACCAGGACACTTCAAGAGAGATTGTCCAAAACTGAAGAATAAAAATGGAGGAAATGGGAACGCACAAGGATGGGTTTATGCAGTTGGGAATGCAGAAAAGAGGGGAAATGCACCAGGAAACCCTGATGCGAATGTCGTCACTGGTACGTTCCTCTTAAATAACCACTATGCATCCACTCTTATTCAACACAGGTGCCGATCAGAATGTTTATATCCAATGCATTTAGTTCCTCTATTAAAACACGCCCCAACTTCATTAGAAAACTGTTATGATGTCGAATTAGCCGATGGGAAATTAGTCAAGATAGACACCATTATACGAGGTTGCACCTTAAAATTCTTAGGCCATCCGTTCAACATAGATCTAATGCCCGTAGAATTGGGTAGTTTCGATGTCATTATCGGTATGGACTGGTTAAGAAGATATCACGCTGTGATCGTATGCGATGAGAAACTTGTTCAAGTTCCCTACGGGAATGAAACTTTGACTTTTTGCGGAAACGAAAGTAGCAACGGGAGAGAATCCCGGTTTGACATTATCTCATGTGTCTCAAGCTCAAGATACATGCCAATGTGATGCCAGGTCAATAATTAGTCACGATATCCGCCAAGAAGGAAGAGAAAAGTCGGTAAGGAAACAAATAGAGGACGTAACCAATCGTCCAGATTTTCCAGAAGTATTTCCGAGGACTTGCCGGTCCTTCCTCCACCTCGAACCGGTGAATTTCAAATCGACATAGTCCCAGGAGCTGCTCCCGTAGCTCTGAGCACCAAATCATTGGCCCCATCCTAAATGAAAGGAATTGTCAGAACAATACAAGAGCTTTCTGACAAGGTTTCATAAGCCTAGTCTTCACCTTGGGGAGCCCCGGTCTTATTTGTCAAAAAGAAGGATGGGTCGTTCAGGATGTGCATCGACTACCGCGAGTTAAACAAACTGACAGTAAAGAATCGTTATCCACTCCCGAGGATCGACGATTTGTTTGATCAACTTCAAGGATCCAATATTATTCGAAGATAGATCTTGAGATCCGGATATCCCAGCTAAGAGTGCGAATCAAGACCTCCCGAAAGACGCATATCCGAACTCGGTATTGCCATTACGTAGTTCCAGTCATGCCATTTTCGGATGACAAACGCAGCCTGCGGTAATTCATTGACCCTCATGAACCGAGTGTGTTGCAAACCATACTGGATAAGTCGTTGCAATCGTCTTCAACGATGACATTACTGTATTTTATTCAAATGGACAAAGGGGCATGAGAACACCTAAAAGCAATTATGGAATATCATAAGAAGGAGAAGTTGTACCAAAGTTTTTCAAAATGTGAATTTTGTATTCGAAGGTACAATTGTCACGACATGTCATTGATAGTAGAGGCATACATGTGGTCCCGGCCAAGGATAATCATATCACGTATATGAGCATCTCCAAAGACACCAACGGATGATCCGCCAATTTCTTAGTGGTCTTGCTTGGTGTTGGGGGGGGGTGGTGGGTTTGTTGGGGGGAGGGGGGTGTTGTGGGGGGGGGGGTTGGGGTGGGAGGGGGGGGGGTTACTATCGAAGGATCATCGAAGGATTAACCGAAGATTGCTAAGTCAATGACAAACTTACTCAGAAAGGAATCAAGTTCGATTGGGGACAAAGTAAGAGAATGCATTCCGTTGATAAAGCAAAAGCTGTGTGTAGTGCCCCACTTCGGCTCTACCTGAAGGGAGCTATGACCTTTTGGTATACTGTGATGCGACACAAAAGCTTAGGTGCGTGTTAAATGCAGCAGAAAAGGGTGATTCGCTATGCTTCTCGACAGTTAAAAGTTCACGAGAAGACTACACCACTCACGATTTAGAACTTGGATCGGTAGTGTTTGCCCTAAAGATATGGAGACACTATCTATATGGAACCAGATGCACCGTATTCACCGACCATAAAAGCCTAAAACACATTCTCGATCAGAAGGAGCTTAACATGAGGCAACGCCGTTGGCTAGAATTACTGAGTGACTACGCTGAGCCGTAAGGAACGGATTGAGCCATTGCGGGTTCGAGCCTTAGTTATGACAATTGGTTGGGATCTTTCCAAACGAATATTAGAAGCTCAGATCGAAGCCCAGAAACCAGAGAATATCATAAATGAAGACGTAGGAGGTATGATCCGAAGGGATATACCCAAAGAAAGATTGGAACCACGTGCCGATGGGACGCTATGCTTACACAACAGGAGTTGGATACCTTGCTATGGAGACTTAAGATCCGTGATTATGCACGAATCCCACAAGTCGAAATATTCTATCCATCCCGGTTCTGAAAAGATGTACCAAGGATTGATGAAATTAATTTGTGGCCAAACATGAAGGCAGACATCGGCCTACTACGTTAGCAAAATGCCCTACATGTGCAAGGGGTCAAGGCCAGAACAGCAAAGGCATCAGGAATGCTAGAACAACCAGAAATATCTGAGTGGAATTGGGAATAATATAACGATGGATTTTATCACCAACTCCTAGGTCGTCACATGGGTTCGACACCATCAGGGTTATTGGTGGATCGACTATACAAAATCTGCTCACTTTTTACCAATACGGGAAATGATCAGTTGGAATAAAATGCGAGGTTTTGTACTTGAACAAGAGGTGGCAAGACACGGGATATCCTGCCTCAATTATCAGTGATCGTGATGGAGATTCACTTCGAATTTCTGGGAGATCATTCAAAAAAACATTGGGTACAGATATAAGTATGAGCACTGCGTATCATCCAGAAACTGACGGCCAGAGCGAGAGAACCATTCAAACTCTCGAGGACATGCTACGTGCTTGCTGATTGATTTTGGCAAAGGCTGGGTTAAGCATTCGCCATTGGCCGTGTTTTCATACAACAACAGTTACCACGCTAGCATAAAGGCCGCCCTTATGAGCACTGTATGGTCGAAAATGCCGATCACCATTATTGCTGGGCCCCGAGGTTGGGGAAGCCCAACTGACTGGTCCGGAATTAATCCAAGAAACAACGGAAAAGATCGTCCTGATCAAGCAAAGGATGCAAGCGGCACAGGATCGACAAAAGAGCTACGCTGATCGGAAGCGAAAGCCGATGGAGTTCGAAGTTGGGGACAGAGTTATGCTCAAGGTCTCACCTTGGAAAGGGGTCGTACGATTCGGTAAGCGGGGCAACTGAAACCCAAGATACGTCGGATCTTTCAAAGTATTAGCAAAAGGTTGGAAGGGTTGCCTATCAGCTGGAACTTCCCTCAAGATTATGAGCATAAAAAAATAAAAGGGAAGATTCACCACACTTTCCATATACAAATCAAAAGAAATGATACGCCGACGGCACCATTAGTCATGCCGTTAGAAGGAATTCATGTTGACGATAAGCTTCAGTTTGTGGAAGAGCCCGTTAAAACAATGGAAGGGGGAAATCAAACGATTGAGGGGAAAGCCGGATACCATTGGTTAAGGTTCGCTAGAACTACAGGCGGGGCCCTGAGTTTCACCTGGGAACGTGAAGACTCGTTCAAACAAAAATACCCACAACTCTTCACAAACCTGCATCGACATCCACTACAAGTCTTAAGCTTTGAAGGCCAAAGCTCCTTTTAACGGTGGAGACTGTAACATTCCTCATTTTTCATGTCTTTGCGTACGAACTATAAATAATGATCATTATATATTTATCCGATACTGTTTGACTTTTAATGTTTACTTTTAAGTCTAAACCGCGTAGACCTAGAAATAATCAATGAATGTGAACGTCACCCAAATAAATTAAGGTTTACATCAAACACGTAAGGAATATTTTATTTGAGAATATTATGTCCGTTTGCGTATTTTATTTTATTTGTTCCACGTAAAAGGGTTACGCGTTTTCGCGATAAAATACATTTAGGACGCACCCACGAATTACCTAGACTTACCTAGACTCAAACAATACCCGTATTAATCCGCCTAGACAACAAATTTAAATAAATCGTGTGTTTAATACCCTTGATATCCAAATTCGGGTAGTAAACGCACATATAATCGTCCTTGGAATACATTAGCTAGCAAAATCCCCTAAAATGATCCATAACAAGTTACATGTACATCCTTGTTCCATTTAAATACGGGTACTTAATGGTCTCCTAAAGGGCTATACACTTTGGTTTTATGACTTAACTTGCTCCTTTGGGTGGTTAACCGCGACACATGCACATATGTACACAAATCTTTGAGATTTGCCTAATCTAACTCAATCTTGTACATCACCTAGGTAATTAAAACATGTACTAAGGTGGTATAACCTAAAACCATGAGTGATCAACTAAAACCCCTCAAAACCGCCCTCTAGGACACGATTCGGTTTGGGTATGGACTAGAAAAGTTAACTAGACTTCCTACCTATAAATATTCATGTACACTTACCATTTGACACTCTTGTTAACTCACACAACACCTCAAACTCTCCTTTCTCTTGTTCGGGTTACAACCCGCAGCCAAACACACTCACCTTGCTTCATTCGAACCAATATACACTAGAAGGAAAACACGAGCATAAGGAGTGTGGGTTTATAAGCTTTGGAAAGCCCTTGAAGGCTAGGGTTTGTCGGCGGGTATAAGGTTGCTCACTCCTACTCGACATCCCCTTTCAGATCTTAGGTACGTCTGTAAGTAAACCTATACGGGCCCCACTTCTCAATCTATCCCTGTGTTTCTATACGTGACCATGATTACAACACGAAATGTGATGGTTGTGAGCCCACACACGATGAACGTGCATGGTTCACTCCATGCATGTCGCATGCGCATAACCCACAATGGTTCATTGGTGCTTTGACTCGACCCACATTCGTCTTGGTCTCACCATCACGACTAAGGTCACGATTTGGTTATATAATTGAACACGTAAAGAGAACGTGAACATGCATGGGTTTCAACCATGCATGGTGCAAATGTGTAAACATGTCACTTGAACGAACATGTCGTATTTTGCGTATGTAGTGAGCGGCCATAGTCAAAAACATGCGTGGAAAAGGTTTCCCCAAAACCTTGAACATACTTTTCCTAAACTTAGACGTAACGAATCACACGAAAACTCGACACTAAAGCCTTAAACATAGTAGGTCTGCTAAGAAATTTACACGGCCACAATGGACCCCCCCCACGTTACGAAACCAAACCGAAACCCTTAATGGGCCTTCAAACCCATTAGCGGGTGCCCAATTACTGTGAAGGGATAAGCTCACAATAAGCTTGGACCGCTTATTGGTGACCTTATGAGTACTCAATAAGCTTAATGTGAACCTAAGAACCTTAATGGACTCTTGGCATGCTTCTTTAAGCCAAACGAACCTAAGTGGGCCTTCTAGCCCATTACCGAGTCCACATAATAAGCCATACGCCACGAATAAGCTCCCACAGCTTATTCGAGAGCTTAAGCAAACCGATATAAGCCTCCTAAAATCATAAGAAAGTGTCATTGGACCCAAAGGTATTAAGGCCCAACCCCTAGAAAAACACTTACCCGGTTTCTATCGGGAGCCCAATAGGCCCAACATTTTGACTTATTTAAGCTTTTATCGGATAAGCTAAATAGCAAACCGACCCTCTAAAGTGCTTATTAACCTAAATGATCTTACGGACCCTAATGGACCCAACAAGACCCACTTTAAAAAAACTTTACCGGGCCTAACGGCCTAAGACCTGCCCATTAAATGCTTATTAGCTTATTGGCTGTATTTGGAATAAGCTGAAAAGAGAACAGTTAGTTCGGACTTAATACAAGTTTGGAAAAGGCACCAGGAAAAGTCTAAAAACCTAAACACCCTTATCGTAATTATTGGGCCTTATAAGCCCAATAAGCTCGAAGTAAGCTTCAATAAGCTCACCGAGCTTATTTTAGGCTCAGCAGCCCCACGTGAGCTTATTAACGACACTTAGGCTTATTAAAACTATAACGGGTCTCTAAAAAGCTAAACGAACCTTAACGGGCCCAATAAGGCCCGTTAAGGCCAAAATAAGCTCGATACATATTTATACATAGACCGAAATGGTGGGTTTGGGCCTTATTTGGACTAAATAAGGCCAAATGCCACTTGTCGGGATTTAATTGGGTTGAAAATGCGATTTTTACAAAGTCGGGGGACTAAAACCGTAAATGCCGAAACCTAAGGGATTGAATTGTCATTTCTTGTATTTCAATAACTCCAGGACTATTCTTCAAAATTCTGAAACCTAAGGATGTAAGTGTAACTCTGACAACCCAAAACTACCTCTTTTGTAAACTTAAGTGACTAATGGTATCCATTTTCCAAAACTAAAAAGGTTTTAAAATATAAAGGTATATATTTATAAACCTAGGGGACTAAAGTGGAATAACTAGGAACTTAAGGGTATGTTAGAACAAAAGTGAAATAGATGAAACACTTAACACGTCGGTCGAACATTAAGATATTCGGACATCGAACGGGTTTAATAAATAAATAATGTATATTTATTAATAATGATTTCACGTTTCTCGAGAACCATCGAAAGTATAAATACAATAATCTTGTGCGTCACCACACAAGTGATAACGGTACATATAAACTTAAAAATGGAATTTAGTTTATACAAAGAGTCGTTAGTTTAAATGTGTAAACAAAGACTAGACCATACTTATTAAGGGTACGATAAACGTGTGAACCAACTGCTTACTTGATAAATTGTTATCATTCCCGAGAACTACCTCCCCACGGGCTTTAAAAATGGGAGTTCATAGCCACCATTCGTTACAATTATTTAAATGATTTACATCCTTGGGGTGAGACATCATTGTTTTAACCAACTGGAACGTCAAGTGTACATTTTTATGCCATGTTTAACGTTTTTTTGCCTAAGTTACCATAAACCCCTTTATGTCCATGAACATGGAACTGTTATAATTGCATAGATGTGATTTGAGAATTACATTGATGCGGGCGCGAAGTTATGGAAAAGATCTATTAGGGATTGACGATCCCCGTTTCGGGTGACTAGCTTAATCATTGGGAACGAACGCATACCATATCGAATCTGGGATGTTGCATGGGTTAGCCACATATTCATCACGAAGGACACCTGTTGCAAATTTATATTTGCATTCTACATGATCTATCTTCGGAGTCATGTACTTAGGGAAACGGAATTACTTTTTATGATGTTTTGCCATTTGGTTGCATATTCATGCACTTGGAAAATCATGCGGTCGCTACAACAAATTTACATAAACCTTTTGAATACCACCAACTTTAATGTTGACTTTTACAGCATGTTTTTCAGGTCAATAAGGCACTAGGTGCGATGAAACATTGGGAGTCATAAGTGAAGAGTCAAACCTAAAGAATTGGGGGTCTTATTACATTAGGGGACAATTGTTATAAACCAGAAATCCTTTATACTATTTTGTTGAACTAATGAAGCACGAGCTTATGTAACAAACAAGTATTAATGTTAATCTAAATGTATCTTTTTCCAACGACTAGCTTTTAGTAGTTGTTCTCGAAGATCTGTGCAATAGACCCAATAATGTAACGCCCGGGATATTTCAATATTCCGCTGCAAACACAGAATTTTGGAAGGGTGCACATGTAACTTATATAGTGAGGACAAACCCTAGTTTTAGTAGAACAATTTTAGCAGCCTTTGGGCTCGATATTAGGCTGTCAAACGCCTCTTGTAACATACCTCAACTTCATGAATATAATCAAGTAATTTCATTTATTCCATATCACTTAAGAATGTCTATGTGTTTTGTGATAGATTCTTGTTCTTCTTCTTTATTTACCATGCAAGGCTAGATCTATTAGTATTTACTTATGGTAGCATGAAACTAGTTTGTAGATCCTATAAATGATGCATACATTGTTATGGATGCACGCGCCTAGGTCTTATTATAAAACTAGGCATAAGACAATAAATTTGGCAGTAGACTCAAATAAATGCGAGTGTGTAGAAAAGATACCATCCGGAACATTCTTCATAACTTACCTTACCCCTAATATGGTAGATCCTCTTAAGTGTTTTTAATTGTATGTAATGTACTGCTTAGGGCTTTTGGGTATTAGTCTTCATACTACCTTACTTGTGCGTTGGCCTTTAACGGAATTTACATAGACGGCGGTCGTTGTAATTCGATCATGACTTAGGAAATATTTACACAGATCATCACAAGAGTGACAAAGCAACAAGATTAGGAGTAGCAAACTAAGGAGTAGTGCATGATTAAGTAAATATGTTCGTTTACCATATAAGTTATCACCAAAGTAGTTTAGATTTATAGTTAGTTTAATTAATTAAAACCAAACCAAACCTCTCAAACCATGATATTTACCTGCTTTTATAAAATTATAAAAATAAAAAAAGAATCTTCTCTCAACCTCGTAGACCTTTGTTAGATTATGTTCGAGCCTTCCCAACCTATTCCCCTAGAGAACGATAACAACCCCCGAGTCTTTCCTATACTACACTACAACGGTTAGGTACACTGCCTAGGGAGTTGTAAAACTTTTGTTGAGGTCCTACAACTACCGCACATCAGTTCTCTAGGAGAATAGTTTGGGTAGGCTCGAATTGTATGTTTACTAAGGTCTAAGGGTTGAAGGAATATTATTCCCGTATTTTTATATTTTTTATAAATCAAGTAAATCTTAGGTTTAAAGAGGGGTTCATTAAACTACTAAATTAAACTACTCCTAATTATGCTGAAAGGTAAATTTGATGGAAAAACTCGTATGGTTAAACATTACCTAATCATGCACTACTCTGTAGGATCCCTAGATCATTCCATTTGTGAAGCACACGATCAATGGCACAAAGGATTAGACAATAAAGAACTTTTGATTTGAATGAAACAAAGAGGCTACAAACTCTAAAAGATGGAAAAATGAAAATGAGTAGCTAACCTAATTTTTGACTAAACTAGGTCTATTTATACTAAAAGGATTTGCCTTTGAGGGCTTTCTTTTTGGGCTTTTTACATCTTGGCCCTTATACCATAATAACTTTAAAATAACATATTCTTTCGAGCTAGACTTTTGTCTTGTAACTTCGAGTGACCGAAGCTTCTTTGTTTGGGTCCTATTTAATGTGACCCTAACAAACTCCCCCTAGATGAGGTCAAGAGAAGTTCACTCGACCTGTCTCTTTAGCTCGATGTTGATGGGGTACTTCACTTGTTGTGCTTTGGTAATTCAATCTTTAACACCTTGATCACGATCTTCAGAACTTGATGTGATGACTTGATCTTGATCTTTGACTTTGTTTAAGCTTTACTTCTTTGAATTACTTGTGATCTTCTTTCACTTTGATTTTGCCATACGCTGATCTTTAGTCTCACATGCTCATATCTGTTGGAATCTTTGAAAGCTTTGATGATGTATCTTCTTCTAATCATTTGAATTTTTGCATTTGAAGAAGACATTGAATTTTCAGAGATTATGCGGAAGCTTTGAGTGTAAGCTTTCTTGATTACTTCAGATACTGTGGAATGGATATGACAAGTGGTCCTTGCATCGGAAACTATTGAGTCCGTCATTCTCCATGAAAGAACAAATTAGGTCACAACAAAAACATTTTGTTATGTAAAATCCACTTTAAAGTGTTCTAGAAAAACATTTTGTGAACACACAAAGGTTTTATATTTGAAGGGACCGAGTATAGACATACGCAATCTGTCGTATAACGTTAACCTCTGATTTTTTTTTTTTTTAAATTATTTGAATTTTTTTTTTTTTTTTTTTTTTGTTTTTTTATTTAAATTTTTTTTTTTATTTTTTTTTAAATTTAATTAGAATTTTTTTTAAATATTTTATATTTTTTTTTAAATTGTATTTAAAAAATTTTTTTTTTTTTTTATTTTTTTAAAATTTTTTTTTTTTTAAAAAAAAAATTTATTTTTTTTTTTTTTTTTAAAAAATTTTTTTTTTTTTTTTTTTTTTTTTTTTTTTTTTTTTTTAAAATTTTTTTTTTTTTTTTTTTTTTATAATTTTTTTTTTTTTTTTTTTTTTTTTAATTTTTTATTTTTTTTTTAAATTTTTTTTTTTTTTTTTTTTTTTTTTTTTTTTTTTTTTATTTTTTTTTTATTTTAAATATTTTTAAAAAATAATTTTTTTTTTTTTTTTTTTTAAAATTTTTTTTTTAAATTTTTTTTTAAATTTTTTTTTTTTTTTTTTTTTTAAAATAAAATTATTTATTTTTTTTTTTTTTATTTTTTTATTTTTTTTAAAAACATTTTGTGAACACACAAAGGTTTTATATTTTGAAGGGACCGAGTATAGACGATACTCAATCTGGTCGGTTACATTAACCTCTGATTCCGTGAGGATCAATGATTACAGTATAATACTGCACCTGTGATCAGATAGATTCATTCAAAGAACCTTCTTGACAGGTTTTCCGGCACGTGACAAGCTAGTTCCTCTAATACCTAAGTATCAGATTCCCTAATGTTCGCCGTTCTCTAGACCAGATGTCCGAAGACTAACACACTATAAGTATTTCTACTAATAGAATGGTAAAGAGTGAGTCAGTACAGTTACTATCTGCTGACTATACCGTATAATTCCTTTTTCAGCGTTTTACTTCTTAATACAATTAAGTATCGTAGAAGGCCTGTGGCAAAAATGATTTGAAAAACATTCGATGTGCTTATAAAATTTGTTTGGGGCACAAACGAAAGTTTAATCAGAATGCTCTGATGATGTTTTGAAATATATCCCGAAAGATATGAAGTGCCTTGGGAAATCCAAACTTGTACGAGTACTTGTAAGGAAATCCACTTCACTAGTGGGCGCAGTCCGAAGACCAGGCATGAGCATTCATACGAATACCCTGGTGGTACAACATCTCTTTCCTCAGCATTCCATAAGATCACTTTCACGAACATGAAACAAAAGATTCTTTGTCAGTTATCAAGATACGTGTGTATAACACAAACTTTTGGTATCTTGACATTTTTGATATTTTAACACTTATGCTCCCCCTACACATGTGCGTCGATAATCGAAAGATGTTTAGCACATGCATGGATAGGACTTTAGCATTTTAGAATCAATCGAATCATTTAATTATCCGTTTTTACATGTTTAAGTCACATTCTCTCCCCCGATCAAAAGTATGAAACTTGTGAATGGTTTTGATCTAGAATGGACTTAAAATGTATCAATCTCCCCCTCAAAGTATGAGGTGAGGTGAAATAGCACAAATATCAAGTGAGTAATTGAAACAAGACCTTTAGAATACCCAGACAGGAATGATACTGCAATCTGTCTTGAATTTGTAAACGGTTGGTCGTGTCAATCTTTCAGCAATAGAATCAGCAACAGTACGTCCTTTTGACCTGCAAAAACTGTTAGTAGTACTGATTCTCCCCCTCAAACTATGACCCGTGTTCTATTTAAAGATCTATAGTCACAGTCTGATTTGGTCATCCCGAACATGTTTGATAAAACAAATTGTTTATGAGAAAAATAGTTCGGGGCTTAGACAACTTCTTGTCTGTAAAGAAATAATGCACTGAAACGTACACTAAGTCTCTGGGTTAAAACCGGGTTACAGTCTGAAGTAACTGCAAGCCATTTATCTAATTTTTTTTTTTAATATAATATACATGATACAATGTGAAACACTTGGTTACTCGGAGACAGACTCATCCTGTAGTTCCTTCAGAGTCTCTGGTGACATTTGTTTAACTCCAAGCAGTGGGAGTAGTGTTGCAAAGCGCTCTCTCGGTAATGCCTTCGTAAAAATGTCAGCCAGTTGGTATTTTGTCTCCACGAAATACAACTCAACAACTTTCCTTTCAACCTGCTCTTTGATAAAGTGGTGACGGATATCAATGTGCTTGGAGCGCGAGTGTTGAACACTATTACAGCATAGAGCAATAGCACTTTGATTGTCACAATACATCGGAATTTTGTTGAACGCAAATCCATAGTCTCGAAGTTGAGAACGCATCCAGAGGATTTGAGCACAGCATCCTGATAGGGCGATGTATTCAGCCTCTGTAGTGGAGATGGCGGTACTTTTCTGCTTTTTGGATGACCAGCTAACAAGTCGATGTCCAAGAAATTGAGCTGAACCAGAAGTACTTCTCCGTGTTCATACACCCGCATAATCACATCTGCAAAAGAGCGTTTAGTTCAAAGCCGAGTCCTTCGATACCACAACCAGTTAATGGTTCCTTTTAAGGTATCGAAAGTCCGCTTTACTAGCAGTAAGGTGCATTTTCAGTATGCTAGCCTGTTACGTGCATACATACAACAGCAGAATATAATGCCAGGTCTAGATGCAACTCAGATACAAAGGGAGTCCCAACCATGACCACAAATCGTGTAGATCCATTACTTTTCCTCCCTTAGCTTCATTCAGGTCGGGACCTCCGCCATTGGAGGGTCAATGGTGTGCATGTCAAAACCAAACTTTTTCAAGATTTCCTGAGCATATTTGGATTGGTTGATAAAGATGCCTCTGGGATTTTGAGAAACTTGTAATCCTAAAAAGAATGACATTTGTCCCATCATCGACATCTTGAAAGTTGAGTTCATCTCAAATGCAAATAATTTGCATGCTTTGGGATTGGTAGAGGCAAAGATGATATCATCTACATATATTTGTACCAGTAGAAAATGTTTGCCTGCTTTTCTCGTGAAGAGTGTAGGATCGACCACGCCTTTTGTAAATCCTGACTTGATTAGAAACGCTGATAGCTTGTCATACCACGCACGTGGAGCTTGTTTAAGCCCATAGAGAGCTTTCTTGAGTCGGTACACATGCGATGGATGCTCTGGATCTACAAATCCTTCTGGTTGACTAACATAGACAACTTCATTCAGTTCGCCGTTGAGGAAGGCGGTTTTCACGTCCATCTGGTATATGACCATGTTCTGACTGGCTGCGTGAGCAATGAAGAGTCTGATCGCTTCTAATCTAGCAACCGGAGCAAATGATTCCTCAAAATCAATACCAGCTTCCTGACGATATCCTTTCGCCACTAACCGAGCTTTGTTCTTCAAGACGTCTCCATATTCATCCAACTTAATTTTGAAAATCCATTTGAGCGGGATGATAAGAATATTATCTGGACAGGGTACAAGTATCCATACATCTAGACGTTCAAACTCATGAATTTCTTCCTGCATAGCCTCAATCCAGCACGAGTGCTCTAAGGCTTGCTTGTAAGTCTTTGGTTCAACATGAGTTAAGAATTCATTGAAGAAACACCACATCGCGTCGGTTTCTAGCTGTTTCCTGGTAGAGACAGGTCGGTCTTTATCCCCAATAATGTTTTCAAGCGGATGTGCTTGAGTCCACTTTTGCACGTGAGGTAATTGGTTGTTGGGAGTAACATCGATATTGACAGAGTTGGAAGAAGATGCTTCTGAATCGGTTTCAGGAGCATTATAGGTGTCAAACACATTACTGTCAACATGATCGAACAGTGTTTCAACATCAGAATCACTAGTGTCTGGTAGAGGTATTTGATTAGGTAAGAGGCTTTCAGTAACTGCAGGAGCGCCTTCTGAGATAACTGTTGTGGAAGGTGAACCATTGGCATTCTCGGGTGCCGGGGCAGCATGAACATTAACCGGAGGTATCGGAACAACCGGAGGTGGAATGACCTCATCATCATCAAACCATTGAAACAAATCGTCTACCTGTTTCTTTGTAGGAGGGACACTAGGTGGTTCTGGGTCTTTTACTAGTTCAGAACGGCTGCGTCCTGACTGTAAAGCAGTAAGTTCGAGTTCTGTACTATTTGGCACAGAAGTCATTTGTTGAGGTGCGAGGCCTGAACTGGTTTGGACAGACGTCAATCCTTCGGTAAGTTCATCGAAGGTAACATGAACGGTTTCCTGAATCTTGCGCGTGCGTTTGTTGTAGACGCGGTACGCCTTCTTGGTGGGTGCATAGCCAACAAATATACCTATATCTGCTTTCGCCTTGAGTTTACCAACGTCATCATAGTCATTGGTAGGGTAGCACAGAGATCCAAATACTCGAAAGTATTGTAGATTAGGTTTCTTTCCCTTCAGCAGTTCATAATAGGTCTTTCCATGAAGCGTGTGAACAAGAGATCGATTAAGTGTATAACACGCAGTGGCTACAGCTTCAGCCCATAGGAACAGTGGAGCTTTCGCAAAAATGAGCATAGTACGAGCAGCTTCCATAAGAGTTCGGTTCCGTCTTTCGACAACGCCGTTCTGTTGTGGAGACCGAGGTACGCTCGTTTCATGAGAAATACCAACACTCTCAAACCATCCGTCGAGTGTCTTATTCACAAACTCCGTTCCATTATCTGTTCTGACGAAGCGAACAGTTGCATTAAGGGCTCGTTGAGTCTTCACAATAAACTTCTCAATCACTTGAGGAGTTTCATCCTTTGTTCGAAGAAATCTTACCCATCCAAATCTGGTGTAATCATCCACTATCACCAAAACATACTTCTTTCCGTTGATACTTTCCGTTCTCATTGGTCCGCAGAGGTCCATATGAAGAGTATGGAGAACTTCAGTATTGGTGTTTTCCGTCTTTAGTGGATGTGATGCTTTCTTGCTTTTACCTAGCTGACAAGATGGACACAAATGGTCTTTGTCATATTTCAGCATGGGTAAACCTCTGACTAGATTATTTCGAGCCAATTCGTTCAAGGTCCCGAAATTCAGATGATTCAACCGACGATGCCATAACCATGACTTCGTTGAAGAGGCTTTTGTAAGCAAGCAAACTGGTGAAGCTGACATCATATCATTCAGTGAGATGGAGTACAGGTTGGTTGTCCGTGAACCTTTGAGTAGATCCACCATATCGTAGTTGCGGATGTGACATGAATGCTGTCGGAATGCAACTTCTAAACCTCCATCACAAAACTGTCCTACTGAGAATAGGTTGTGCTTGAGTCCTTCAACATAATAGACTCGAGAGATGATAGTGTCACCCAGTTTATAATCACCATAGCCAACGATTGCTGCATATTCATCGTTGCCAAATCTCACTGTACCAATGAACTTTTCTACAAAGTTGATAAGACGCGCACGATCACCGGTCATATGTCTTGAGCATCCAGAATCCAGATACCATAGAACAATTTGTACTACCTGCGATAACACAAACATTTACGGTGATAGGATGCCCTGAAGGGTTCCGGTTAGTTAATATTCAAGAATACCAGAGATCCCTTTGGAACCTGCCTTTCGATCACTAAGTTTATGGTCAGTAACATAGAGACCATAGTATTTGAGGGCTAGAACTGCAACTCGGGCGGTAGTTCTATTGGAATATCAGTTAGATCCATGATTCCTGGTGAAAGGATAACTTCTCAAATAATGAGAAATGCCTGCCAGTGGGCTTCCACTGAGGCTTGCATATTAGAACAGGTTTTGCAATTGGTTTCCAGACTCTCTTAATGGGTTTCCATTCTTTCTTGGGTTGGCGTTTAAGACGCTTAGTCTGGTGGGGTTTAACATTCACAGAATCATCACACATAACCAAACAATCAGTATGATTATGCAAAATCATTGAATTTGTTACACGCACCACAAACAGTGTCAAGTTTTGAAACGAAACGAATGTTTAACAAGCAAATTAGAACTCCAACACGATTCCTTTTATTCAAAGTCTATGGGTGTGCTTCTATCTCTCCTCGCATAGCACTCTTATAAACACAACGGCAAAGAACTATGTTTCCGAGGGGCTCTCTTAGGCACAGTTTTGCTGGCTCCAGAAGTGGGTTTTACTCCTGTAGACATAGGCACACACACGTTAGTTTGCTTATTAGGATGCACTACTGGTTTTTGAGTTGGTTTGAGTAAAGGTCTAGGGGGTTCACTGAAAGATACTTGCCTCTTCTTAGGTAACGGGGTTGGTTTGACCCAGTTAGCACGTTTGGGTGGTGGAATATACTTAGAACCTAAGTTGTACATTCCTGGAGCAAGCACTTTGGGTGTCTCAGAGGTTGAAGGTCCACTACTTGTTGTACCAGTCACTTGGGCTTTCAGCTTGGTATTTTCAGCAGTGAAGGCACTAAGCTTTTCAGTGTACGCAGTACGTGAGTGAGTATTCGCTTTTGAGTTCTTAATACGTTTTTTCAGACTCAGTTTTCTACCTTAGGACATATAGCTAAATCCTAAGGGAGGTAAATCGTATCTTTCAACTGAATTCTATCAGTGTCTAAGGCCTGTTGGTCACAACTACCTTCAGTGGAACCTACATTCAACACCTTCATGATGTTGATCTGAGCATCTAAATTCCTGATAGTGTCATCTTTCCCTTGAAGCTGTTGTCTTAACTTGTTAATTTCAAAAATTGCATTGGAGGCACTAGAAGTGTCTATGCACTGTTTATAGTTTTGAAATTTAAGTTGTAACATCAGTAAATTTCTGTTCGGGAAAGGCAAAACGTTTTTCAGATTCAGTAATAGTGTTTCTGTTTGAAATCTCAGCCTCAAGTTCAAAGACTTTAGTGTGTTCCCTATCGCATGCAGATCTAAGGTCTTCGCAAAGGCAATTCGAACTAGGGGGGCACAACATTAATCGGAAGTAAGACTTAGAGCAGATATCTTTTTCTAAACATTCAGCAATTAAGCAATCAGTTTCTGATTAAAAGATTTTTCTTCTCTATGGTCAGGTTCTTGTTATCAAGAACACATTGTTCATACTCCGCCTCCAAGTCATCAAAAATCTGTTCAAATTCTTTTATCTCTTTGAAAAATGTATCATTAGCAAGCTTGGTATGTTTTTTGAAATGGTAGCTAAATGGTACCAGTTGTTGTTCAAAAAATGTTTTGCAATAATCAAAACACCATTCAAGAAACATAGTCTGGTTTTGTGTTGTTCTTTCTTTTATGATACCTTCAAATTGAGGAAAAATAGCATTAACTTTTTGAAGACTGGCCAGAACTTGACTTGGAGGTCGACTTTTTTGAACAAAAAGAGTAGCAGGTTTGACTGGTTTACTAGCTTGACTAGCAATTTCGTTGGCAGAAAGCCAATACGCCTGATCTCCGGACAGTTCCTTCTGAGGAACGAACATAAGGGCATTAAGCTTGGCATAGAAGGCGTTTGCGGGTCGAACATGCCCTGGGGTTTTCATTCATCTTTTTCATGCTAAAAAACTTGGTGAACAAGGACTCTTACTATTCCATTACTACCGGGTGGTGATTGGTTGCAATAGGGTTTCAGCATCATACATAAACAGGTTGAGCACGCTTGGCCATATAACCTTAGACCTGGGTTGACGGGTGCCTAGGGATGTCTTGTTGCAAGGTCATTGGTTGCCCTTTTTAGGTTTCTTTGAATGCATGTGAATAGTTTGTGATGGCATGTTAATCTTAGCATCATATCTCTTGCAACTTTTTTAGCAGTTTTTAACAAACTATTTCATCTAGTTAACTATCTGCTAGTTTCTTTTTCTCAGATATTATCTTTTCCTTTTTCGATTGTAAATGCAATTGATTTTTCTTTTCCTGAAAGAGGACTTTAAGGAAATCGTTTTCTGGCACAGTCAGCGTTTCGCCTTGTTACGCTGAATCATAGGGCTTGTTTCCATGTCTGACTTGGTTTTCACTGATCTAGTTTGGACCTTGTGGGTATCTAGACGTCATATTTCTTGCTTTGCATTGACGAAGTCATTTTTTAGGTCTCGATTTCCAAAACATTTTTCTTGGTTAACCTAGCTTGTCCGTCTAGATTGGGTTTGCAAGTCAGTTAATGGAATCATAGATACCTTATCAGGATGTGGCAGAACGATTACCTCAGTTGAACATTTTGGGCTTCGGTGTCAAGAAGCTACTGATGATACGGGATCGTATGGTCATCAATCTCTAGTCTCAGCATCTTTAACATTTATTAAAATTTTTTTTATTCCTCAGGAGTCTAAATGTTCTTCGGTTGGCATCTCCTGATTCACTGATAATATACATTATCAAAAGATTTGATTGTCATTGGGAGTGTACCACAATTGGACTGCATTGTGGTTGCATAGTGATGACAAGTGGGCCTGAAGCGACAACAGCATTGGGGACTTCATCCACGTCCTGGGTTCATATAGCACCCCCTCATGATTGGCTTGACCATGTTTGTTGTAGTCAGTGCCTTGGGTTGATCATAAGGTGCAGTGCATTCCATATTAGCGAGGAATGCTTCAGCTTCAGCATCTAACACATCTCCTTTCTCTTTAGCTTCCATCAGTAAAGCTTTATCTTTGAAGTACTAAGAGTCCATCTTTCTCTTGGGTTCTTTACACGGCCTAGCAACATGTCCTTCTCCTCTTCAGTTGTAAATATCACCTTCTTGCTAGAGTCCGGTATTACCTTATTATGGAGCTCCTCTGACTGGTTCAGTAACAATGTGACCATCATGCACCGTAGCATGAGTCCTTGAGTTGGAGGAAGTCCGGAGCTGGTTGTTGGTGGTGGAAATGCTTTTGGAAAACCACTTTAGAGATTCGCTATCTGAGTCATAGTGGCCATCAAGCGTCATTCTGGAGATGTGCAGTAGGTTGAGGACTAGGACGTTGAGGGTGATGAAAGAGCAGGTGCAGGATGTGGTGTGAAGCACTAGTACATATAATAAATTTTTTCTCGTTCAAACAATAATTGTAGCTGCTCATGTTCTTGGAGTATTTTTGGCATGAGGCTCGTAGCTTGAGATGATTTTTGATCTGTACATGTGGTGTGGTTGAGATATCATGTTCTGTTTCGACATTAGTTCACATACTGTACCCCAATAGGCCGGATGGTATTGACAACTTGGTGTTCATCTGATGATTTGGGGATGTTGAGCTGAGTTAATCTTTCATATCATTCCAAGATTGTGGAAAGCACAAAGTAGTTCATGAAGTTGATTCTGTTCCATAGAACGAAGCGATGTTAACTCATCAAACAGATCTTCCTTCCTTTGTTGAATTGTCCACCTGATACTTGATAAGCAACTCCACATTATCCCAAATATCCTTTGCAGTGCTTGTTTGATTAAGGATTGTGAGATGTGTTGGGAAGACATTGGACTAGAATGGATTTAGCTTGAGTATAAGCCATCTCAAGTTTGTTTTCCTCTTCACTGAATTCAGAATCAAGTTTCTCCCTCGGTGCGGGCACAACAGCAGAATCAGTAGGTGGAGGATCAGTGATCATATGGTGAGGTGTAGGTCCATTCTAGATAGATTTCCATATCAGCTTGCCATTAGGGTTTGACCCGATTGTAACCTGTGTATACGAATCTTCCAAGAATCATAGTCACTTTCAACCAACATAGGTGGACGAGTATCGGTACCCGCTGCATTTGTTTCTTCATTGGATGCCATTTTGAGTATGAATGACCAGATCGTAAGTGATTGTTGATTTGTTTGAATTGTGTTTATGTTTTTGTTGTTGTTTGATTATTAAGTTTGGTGACAATAAGACTCTTAACAAGTTCGATTCAAGAGGAATATCTTGTTCGGTCCTAATGGTTCTCACTCGTTCGGTCCTAGAGAGGGTTTGCTAGTTCGGTCCAAACTTGAAAGACCACTAGTTCGGTTCACCAAGGGAGGTGCTTGTTCGGTTGCCTGGTTCGATCCTCTCGTTGGCTTGTTCGATCCTCTTGTTCGAATGGCTTGTTCGATCCTCTTGTTCGAATGGCTTGTTCGATCCTCTTGTTCGAATGGCTTGTTCGATCCTCTCGATCGAATGGCTTGTTCGATCCTCTCGATCGAATGGCTTGTTCGATCCCTTGTTCGATTCTTTGTTCGATTCTCTTGTTCGATAGGTTTGTTCGATCCCCTTGTTCGATCCCCTTGTTCGTTCGGTGGACACAAACACGAATCCAAAGACCTTTTTCTTGCTAGAAAACACCACGAACAACTTGTAAACCTCCAAGAAATCTCTACAAAAATATGATAAGCTCGAGCAAGTAATGAATACACGAACCAAGACCACGAATACGATCAAGACTCTTGTTTTTCCCCTTTTTCGTTTATTGTATCGAACTAAAAGAAAAAAAATCTCCAAATCTTGATTGCTAACGAGATGGTTTGTATGATATTAGATTAACCATAAAACCATCTATGAATCAAGAATCAAAACCAATAATTAATCAAACAAAAAAAAAATCCGAAACTCCCCTTGTGATTTTTTAATTTCCGAAACCCCCAAAAAATTAAAACACAAATCAAATCAATTCATCAATCTTGTTGGCTCTTGATACCAATTGTAGGTTCCATGATCATTCATACGAATCCTTAACAATTAAGTGTAGGATCAAGATGCATAAAATTAAGAACTTTATTGATGATTGAAAGAAAAACTAAGAGTTGCTACAAACTCTAAAGATGAAAAATATTATTAAGTTGCTAACCTAATTTTTGACTAAACTAGGTGTATTTATACTAACAAGGTTTTGCCCATTCTAGGCTTTTGTTGGGCTTTTTAGGCTTTTTCTTTGTTAGCCCAATTACATTAAATAATTAACCAACTAACGAGCTAGACTTTTGTCTTGTATCTTCGAGTGACCGAAGCTTCTTTGTTCGGGTCCAATTATGTGATCCTAACAATCTCCCCCTAGATGAGGTCATGAGGAGTTGTTTGAAGCTCACTCGTGCTGTTCTCTTTAGCTCGTTGTTGATGGGTACTTTCACTTGTTGTGCTTTGGTAATTTCAATCTTTAATACTGATCTTGATCTTATAGAATTGATGTGATGACTTGATCTTGATCTTTAACTTGTTTAAGCTTTACTTCTCTGAAGTACTTTGTAGTTCTCTTTCACTTTTGGACTTTGCCATACGCTGCTCTTTTGTCTACATGCTCATATCTGTTGGAATCTGAAAAGCCTTTGTGATGATACTTCTTCTAAATCTTCATAACGTTTAGCATTTGAAAAAGACATTGATTTTCAGAGATTGATGCGAGCTTTGAATGTAACTTTCTTGATTTCTTCAAGTATGTGAGTAAGGATATGAGCATGTCTTGCATCGGATACTTTGAGTCGTCATTCGCCATGATATAACAATTTAGTCACCAACAAAAATATTTTGTTATGTAAAATCCACTTAATGTGTTCTAGAAAAAACATTTTGTGAACACACAAAGGTTTTATATTTGAGGGACAGAGTCATAGGACGATACTCATTCCTGGTCGGTTACCATTAAACTCTAATTCCGTGAGGATCAATGTTTACAGTATGAATTAATGCACCTGTGATCAGAAAGTTTCATTCAAAGAACTTCTTGACAGGTTTTACGGCACGTGCAAGCTAGTGTCTTAATACCTAAGTATCAGGATTCCCTAATTTCACCCGTTTCTAGACCAGATGTCAGAAGTCTAACACATTAAAGTATTTCTACTCAATAGAATGGTAAAGAGTGTGTCAGTACAGTTACTATCTGCTGACACTATACCGTTACAATTCTTTTCAGCGTTTTAATTCTTAATAAAATTAAGTACCGTAGATGTGCCTGTGGCAAAAAATGATTTGAAAAACATCGATGTGTTGTAAAATTTTTTTTTGCGGCTCAAACGAAAGTTTAAATCAGAATGCTTTGAGATTTTGAAAAATATCCCGAAAGATATGATGTTGCTTGGAATCTAAACTTGTACAAGTACATTTAGAGATATCCACTTCACTAGTGGGCGCAGTCCGAAGACCAGACATGAGCATTCATACGAATACCCTGGTGGTACAACATCTCTTTCCTCAGCATTCCATAAGATCACTTTCACGAACATGAACAAAGATTCTTTGTCAGTTATCAAGATACGTGTGTATAACACAAACTTTTGGTATCTTGACATTTTTGATATTTTAACACTTATGCTCCCCCTACACATGTGCGTCGATAATCGAAAGATGTTTAGCACATGCATGGATAGGACTTAGCATTTTAGAATCAATCGAAACATTAATTATCCGTTTTACATGTTTAAGTCACATTTTCTCCGATCTCAAAGTATGAAACTTGTGAATGGTTTTGATCTAGAATGGACTTAAAATGTATCAATCTCCCCCTCAAAGTATGAGGTGAGGTGAAATAGCACAAATATCAAGTGAGCAATTGAAACAAGACCTTTAGAATACCTAGACAGGAATGATACTGCAATCTGTCTTGAACTTGTAGGCGGTTGGTCGTGTCAATCTTTCAGCAATAGAATCAGCAACAGTACGTCCTTTTGACCTGCAAAACTGTTAGTAGTACTGATTCTCCCCCTCAAACAATGACCCGTGTCAATGTTTGATTTGGTTAACCCGAACATGTTTGATAAAACAAGTTGTTTATGAGAAAAATGGTTCGGGTCGTAGACAACTTCTTGTCTGTAAAGAAATAATGCACTGAAACGTACACTAAATCTCTGGGATAAGACCGGGTTACAGTCTGAAATAACTGCAAGCCATTTCTCTTTTTTTTTTTTAATATACACAAATATACACTGTGAAACACTTGGTTACTCGGAGACAGACTCATCCTGTAGTTCCTTCAGAGTCTCTGGTGACATTTGTTTAACTCCAAGCAGTGGGAGTAGTGTGGCGAAGCGCTCTCTCGGTAATGCCTTCGTAAAAATGTCAGCCAGTTGGTATTTTGTCTCCACGAAATATAACTCAACAACTTTCCTTTCAACCTGCTCTTTGATGAAGTGGTGACGGATATCAATGTGCTTGGAGCGCGAGTGTTGAACACTATTACAGCATAGAGCAATAGCACTTTGATTGTCACAATACATCGGAATTTTGTTGAACGCAAATCCATAGTCTCGTAGTTGAGATCGCATCCAGAGGATTTGAGCACAGCATCCGGATAGGGCGATGTATTCAGCTTCCGTAGTGGAGATGGCAGTACTTTTCTGCTTTTTGGATGACCAGCTAACAAGCCGATGTCCATAGAATGAGCTGAAACCAGAAGTAATTCTCCGCAGGGTCATGACATCTGCATAGTTCAGCATCTGCAAAAGCTTTTAGTTCAAAGTCGGAGTCCTTCGGATACCACAGACCCATGTGAATGGTTCCTTTTAGGTATCGAAAGATAGCTTTATAGCAGTAAGGTGCATTTCAGTAGGCTTAGCCTGGTATCGTGCACACATACAAACAGCAAATACTATGTCAGGTCTAGATGCACTAAGATACATAAGGGAGCCAACCATACCACGAAATCGTGTAGGATCAATTAGTTTCTCCCCTTATCTTCTCCAAGGTTGGGACGCTCAGACATTGGTGTGTTAATTGGTGATTGCATGAGTCAAACCAAAATTTTTCAAGATTTCCTGAGCATATATTGGATTGGTTGATTAAAGAGCCTTTGGGATTTTGAGAAACTTGCAATCATAAAAAGAATGACATTTGTCACCATCATCGACGATCTTGAAAGTTGAGTTCATTTCATATATAATAATTTGCAGGCTTTGGGTTGGTTGGAGGCAAAAGATAATATCATCTACATATATTTGTTTTTTTTTTTCTTTTTTTTTTTTTTTTTTTTTTTTTTTTTTTTTTTTATTTTTTTTTTTTTTTTTTTTTTTTTTTTTTTCTTTTATACAGTAGAAGATGTTTGCTGTTTTTTCTCGTGAAGTGGTAGGATCGACCCGCCTTTTGTAAATCCTGACTTGATTAGAAATGTTGATAGCTTGTCATACCACGCACGTGGAGCTTGTTTAAGCCCATAGAGAGCTTTCTTGAGTCGGTACACATGCGATGGATGCTCTGGATCTACAAATCCTTCTGGTTGACTAACATAGACAACTTCATTCAGTTCGCCGTTTGAGGAGGCGGTTTCAAGTCCATCTGGTAGATTGACCATGTTCATACTTCGCTGCGTAAGCCAATGAAGTGTCTGATTGATTCTAATCTAGCAAATGGAGCAAATGATTCTTCAAATCAAAACCAGCATTCATGACGATAACCTTTAGCCACTAAAACCGGAGCTCTTGTTCTTCAAGTCGTCTCCATTTTATCCAACTTAATTTTTGAAAATCCAATTTGAGCGGGATGATAAGAATATTTCTGGCAGGTACCAAAGTATCCTTTACTCTTGACGTTTCAAACTCATGGAATTTCTTCCTGCTTCGCCTCTCAATCCAGCACGGAATCTCTTAGGCTTGCTTGTAAGTCTTTGGTTCAACATGAGTTATGAATTTCATTGAAGAAAACACCACATCGCGTACGGTTTCCGCTGTTTCATGGTAGAGACTAAAGTCGTTCCGTTATCCCCAATATGTTTTCAAAGGATGAGCTTGGAGTCCACTTTTGCACATGAGATAATGGTTGTTGGGAGTAACAATCGTATTGACAGAGTTGGAAGAGATGCTTCTTAATCGGTTTCAGGAGCATTTATAGGTGTCAAACACTTACTGTCAACATGATCGAAACAGTGTTTCAACATCAGAATCACTAGTGTCTGGTAGAGGTATTTGATGAGGCAAGAGGCTTTCAGTAACTGCAGGAGCGCCTTCTGAGATAACTGTTGTGGAAGGGGAACCATTGGCATTCTCGGGTGCCGGGGCAGCAGGAACATTAACCGGAGTTATCGGAACAACCGGAGGTATCGGAACAACCTCATCATCATCAAACCATTGAAACAAATCGTCTACCTGTTTCTTTGTAGGAGGGACACTAGGTGGTTCTGGGTCTTTTACTAGTGCAGAACGGCTGCGTCCTGACTGTAAAGCAGTAAGTTTGAGTTCTGTACTGTTTGGCACAGAAGTCATTTGTTGAGGTGCGAGGCCTGAACTGGTTTGAACAGACGTCAATCCTTCGGTAAGTTCATCGAAGGCAACATGAACGGTTTCCTGAATCTTACGCGTTCGTTTGTTGTAGATTCGGTACGCCTTCTTGGTGGGTGCATAGCCAACAAATATACCTATATCTGCTTTCGCCTTGAGTTTACCAACGTCATCGTAGTCATTGGTAGGATAGCACAGAGATCCAAACACTCGGAAGTATTGTAGATTAGGTTTCTTTCCCTTCAGCAGTTCATAATAGGTCTTTCCATGAAGCGTGTGTACAAGAGATCGATTAAGTGTATAACACGCAGTGGCTACAGCTTCAGCCCATAGGAACAGTGGAGCTTTCGCAAAGATGAGCATAGTACGAGCAGCTTCCATAAGAGTTCGGTTCCGTCTTTCGACAACGCCGTTCTGTTGTGGAGACCGAGGTACGCTCGTTTCATGAGAAATACCAACACTCTCAAACCATCCGTCGAGTGTCTTATTCACAAACTCCGTTCCATTATCTGTTCTGACGAAGCGAACAGTTGCATTAAGGGCTCGTTGAGTCTTCACAATAAACTTCTCAATCACTTGAGGAGTTTCATCCTTTGTTCGAAGAAATCTTACCCATCCAAATCTGGTGTAATCATCCACTATCACCAAAACATACTTCTTTCCGTTGATACTTTCCGTTCTCATTGGTCCGCAGAGGTCCATATGTAGTGTATGAAGAACTTCAGTATTGGTGTTTTCCGTTTTTAGTGGATGTGATGCTTTCTTACTTTTACCTAGCTGACAAGATGGACACAAATGGTCTTTGTCATATTTCAGCATGGGTAAACCTCTTACAAGATCATTTCGAGCCAATTCGTTCAACGTCCCGAAATTCAGATGATTCAACCGACGATGCCATAGCCATGACTTCGTGGAAGAGGCTTTTGTAAGCAAGCAAACTGGTGAAGCTGACATCATATCATTCAGTGAGATGGAGTACAGGTTGGTTTATCTCTTACTTACCTTAATTAATATACCAAATCTACTCAAAAAACACACATATAATCCTTCATATTCTCCCATATTTATTCCTCCCAAACCCCCCCCCACCACCCCCCCCATAATCATCTCCACTAACTATCCCAAATGATGTGTAACACTCATAATAGTTGCTATAATAAATATTCCCCCCTAAACACAACCCCACTCCCCTACTCATCCACAACCCACTAATCCCAAACAATACCCCCATCACAAATCAACAATATATATTAATATATGCACTAATATTAACCCCATATGAAATCTCCATCTCCACCCCCCCTACCCCCCCACTCCCAAAGAAACCACCCTTCTACACCCCAACCAAAAACCGTATCCACTTATCAACAGTTAGTTAACTACAACCCACCACCAACCCTATAAAATTCCTGTCCTTTTTGATCCCCATACCGAAAACTTTCCACGTATCACTAAAAGACCATAGTTATTTGGGGGCTAGAACTAGCACTCGGGGGTCGTTCTATTGGACTATCTAGCTAGATGTCATGATCCTATTTAAAACTATACCCTACCCCTCCCCACCCTCATCGCCCGCTCACGAAATTCATCCACGCTGCGTGCCCCACACCCTTAGGTGATATTATCTATTGCCACCCGCATGTCTATTCACTACCATTGGATTCCCAGCCCCTCTCTTAACTTGGTTTCACCATTCTGTTCTTGCGCGTTGCGTTTAATGTGTGTTAGTTGGTGGCGGTTTAAACATGTCATGGCGCTCTCATCACTCGCAACACACGCATCTACCAAACAATGTCCAATTATGATTAGCAAAACCAAAGATTGTTACATGCACCACAACTCCATTGTTCTAAATTTGAACACTAGAAAACAGATATGTTTAACAAGCAAATTAGAAATTAACACGATTCTTTTTATCAAAGGTATGTGTGGCTTTCTACTCTTCTCGCATTTGTATCTTAACCGGCAAAGAATATGATTTACGAGGGGCTCTCTTAATACACAGTTTTGCTGGCTCCAGGAAGAGGGGTTTTACTCTTGTAGACATAGGCCAAAACGTTAGTTTGCTTATTAGGATGCACTACTGGTTTTGAGTGGTTTGAGTGTAGCGTCTGGGGTTCACTGAAAGTTACTTGCTTATTTTTATCAAAGGTACCCGGGGTTGGTTTGACCAGTTAGCACGTTTGGGTGGTGGAATATACTTTGAACATAGTTGTACATTCCTGGAGCAAGCACTTTGGGTGTCTCAGAAGTTGAAGGTCCACTACTTGTTGTACCAGTCACTTGGGCTTTCAGCTTGGTATTCTCAGCAGTGAAGGCACTCAGCTTTTCAGTGTATGCAATACGTGAGTGATTATTTGCCTTTGACAGTTCATCATTACCGTCTTTTTCGTCTCACGGTTTCTAACCTTTAAGCATCTATGCTGGAATCTCAAAGGAGGTAATCGTATCTTTCACACTGTATTTCTGTCCGTCTTCTAACGCTTGTTGGTCTACAACTACGTAGATGGCAACCTACATTCTACACCTTCATGATCGTTGATTGAGCATCTAAATTCCTTGTTAGTGTCATCTTTCCCTTGGAATGACTGTTGTCTTATCTTGTTAATTCAAAAATTGCATTGGAGCACTAGGAAGTGTTATGCACTGTTTGTAGTTTTTCTGATAATTTTAGTTGTAAACATCCCATTATTCTGTTCGAGAAAGGCAAAACGTTTTTCAGATTCAGTATTAGATCGTTTATGTTTTGAAATCTCTGCTTCACAGTTCAAGATACTTTAGTGTGCTTCCTTTCGCATGCAGATCTTAGATCTTCGCAAAGGCAATCTCGAACTAGGGTGTACAAACATTTATCGAAGTATGACAATTAGAGCCAGATATCTTTTTCTAAAACTACTCTAGCAATTATGCATTCATTTATGTTTAAAAGATTTTTTTTCATCTATGGTCAGGTTATTATATCAAGAACACTATTGTTCATATTCCGCCTCCAATTCATCAAAAATCTGTTCAAATTCTTTTATCTCTTTGAAAAATGTATCATTAGCAACTTGGATATGTTTTTTGAAATGGTCGTAAAATGGTACCAGTTGTTGTTCAACAAACTGTTTTGCATAATCAAAACACCATTCAGAAACATAGTCTGGTCTTTGTGTTGTTCTTTCTTTTATGATACCTTCAAATTGAGGAAAAACAGCATTAACGTTTCGAAGACTGGTCAGAACTTGACTTGGAGGTCGACTTTTACGAACAAAAGGAGTAGCAGGCGTGGCTGATTTACTAGCTTGACTAGCAATTTCGTTGGCAGAAAGCCAATACGCCTGATCTCCAGATAGGTCCTTCTGAGGAACGAACATAAGGGCATTTAACTTCTCATAGAAGCCATTCTTGGGTCGAACATGCCCTGGTTTTTCGTTCATCTTTTTCATGCTAACAACTTGGTGAACCAAGACCTCTTCACTATCCCATATACTCACAGGGTGATGATTGGGATGCAAAAGGGTATCAGCATCATACAAAACAGGTTGAGCACGCTTGGCCATATAACCTAGACCTGGGTTACGGGTGCCTAGGATGTCCTTGTGCAAGTCAGCGGTTGCCTTTTTAGGTTTCTTGGAAAGCATGGGAATAGTTTGTGTTGGCATGTTAAATCTTTGCAACATATCTCTTGCAACTTTGTTAGCAGTTTTTAAACACACTATTTCATCTAGATAACTATCTGCTAGTTTCTCTTTCTCAGATAAAATCTTTTCCTTTTCAGAATTGTATAAATGCCAATTGATTTTCTTTTATGAAAGAGTGACTTTAAGCAAAATCGATTTCTTGCAACAAGTTCAGCATTTACGCTTATACGAGGAATCACTAGGGCTTGAAGTCCTGTATTTCTTGTGTTTTCAAGATCAGTTTGACTTGTGGGTATCTACGACGACATTTTTTCTTGCTTTCATTGAGAAAGCTCATATTTTTTAGGTCTATATTTACCAAACATTTTTTTCTTGGTTAACCTTAGCATGTCCGTCTAGTGGGTTTGCAAGTAAGTTAAGTTACGCTATCATAGCTGGTTTAAGATGTGTCAGCAGATACCTCAGGCGGATCTTTTTGGGCTTCGGTGTCAAGATGTACTGATGAGACGGAATCGTATTTCATTCAATCGCAGTTCTCAGCATCGGAGTCCTAAAATGTTCTTCCTGGTGCATACTCTGATCTCAATTGATAATCCACATTTATCAAAGATTTGATTGTCATTGGAGTGTACCTCTTTGACTGGTTGTTGGTTGCACTAGTGGATGACAAATGGCCATGACAGCGTTTGCAGCATTGGGGCTTATAACAGTCTGAGTCATTGCAATCCTCATGATTGGCTTGGAAACATGTTTGTTGTATGTCATTGCCTGAGGTTGATATAAGGTGCTGTGCCATTCTACATCAGCGAGAATGCTCAGCTTCAGAATCTATCACATCTCCTTTCTCTTTAGCTTTCCATCAGTATAGCTTTTATCTTTTTGAAGTACTCCCAGAGTTACTTCTTTCTATTGGTTCTTTACATAGCTAGAACTGTCCTTATTCCTATGCAGTTGTAACATATCCCTTCTTGCCTCGAGATCCTGTATAACCAAATTACCTGGGAGGGGGGCCTTCCTCTGAACTTGTTCAGTAAAATGTGACCATCATGCACCGTTAGCATGAGTCCTTGAGCCTTGGAGGAATTACGAGCTGGTTGTTGGTGGGTGGAAAATACTGCTTTGTATCCACTATGTGATTTACATTCATGAGTCATAGTTGCCATCCAAAGCGTCTTTCGGAGATCTGAGCAGTGTTGAGGTCTAGCGAGTTGAGGGTGTTGAAAGATCAGGTGCAGATGTGGTGTGAGCTAAATAGGCTGTGGTAGCTACATTACTCTGGGTAGTCGGCCTAAGGTTTCTTGATGTGTACGGTTTGGGACATTGCGGGGAGGGGACTCGTTGGATTTGTGTATTGAGTATTGACTATGAACATAAGGTTGTGGATGAGATATAATGTTCTGTTTGACGAACATTTAGAAGTCACCCAATTATTACCAATAGGCCGGAGATCGTGTTGACAAAACTTGGTGTTCATCATCTTATATTTCACATAATCATTTCTACTACCCCACCCCCCCCCACCAACCCCCCCACCACACAACCCCACCCCCACCCACACACCACCCCCACCCCCCACCCCCAACCCCCCCCCCCCCACCCCCCCCCCCCCACCCACCCCCACCCCCCCCCCCCCACCCCCCCCCCCCCCCCCCCCACCCCCCCCCCCCCCCCCCCCCCCTCCCCCCCCCAATACCCCCCCCCACCCCACCACCCCCCCCCCAACCCCCCCCCCCTCCCCCCCCCGCACCTGTCCCCCCCCCTCCCCTGCCCCCTTCCCCCCCCCTTGGCTCCCCTCCCTGGGCAGCTGGCCCCCCCCACCCCCCCCCCCCACCCCGCCTTCAGCCACCCCCCCCCCCCCCCACCCCCCCCCCCCCCCCCCACTCTGCCCCCGCTCCCCACCTTCCCCCCCCCCCCCCCCCCCCTAGCCCTCCTCCTCCCCTCCCCCATCCTGCATCCACCCCCCTCCCCTTTTTCGCACAGCCTCCCCCCGATCTTTCTTTTTGCTTGCTCGCCCCATAGGCTTGTCCCCACTGTCTAAAGTATCAGTCCTTAAAATTTTGATGAGTATTATGAAAGCTTTCGTGCTTATTGAAATAACGAACAATCCATCTATATTTGATGATACTTTGTGCGTTTCACAAGGCTTGTGTAAAAATGACATGAAGACTTACTCAGCTCAAAACATCCAACTCATCAGATGAACACCAAGGTAAAGTTGTCAACAACATTACGGCTATTGGCGGGGGGTAAGTATGTGACTATAATGTCAAACAGGAACTTGGATATCTCAACTCTCTTTGTTTCAGATCTATACACATTCTCAAAGCCTACGAGGCACATAGCAAAAGACTCTCAAAGAATCAGGAGCAGAGTTACAAGTATTGTTGATCCACTGCATATGTAGATCACACCACATCTGGCACCTGTTCTTTCATTCACCTCAACTTCCTTTGTCCCCCCCTCAACCTACTGCTCAGAATCTCCGAATGACGCTTTGATGGCACTATGGACTCAGATTGTTAATCTCTGAAGTGTTTCCCAAATGCAGTTTCCACCAACCAACAACCAGCTCGGACTTTCCTCCAACTCAAGGACTCATGCTACTGTGCATGATGGTCACATTGTTATGAACAAGGTTCAGAGGAAGGCTTCCAGGTAATGTTGGTAATACAGGTTCTCGACGGCAAGAAGGTGATATGTTACTACTGCCAGAGGAGAGGCATGTTGCTTGGCAGTGTAAGAACCCAAGAAAGATGGACTCTCAGTACTTCAAGATTAAAGCTATATCTGATGGAAGCTAAAGAGAAAGGAGATGTGTTAGATGCTGAAGCTGAAGCATTCCTCGCTGATGTAGAATGCACTGCACCTTATGATCAACCTCAGGCACTGACTACAACAAACATGTTTCAAGCCAATCATGAGGATGCATATGACTCAGACGTGGAATGATAGGCCCACCCACATGTGCTATCGCATTTCAGGCCTATTTGTCATTCACTAGTGCAAACCAAACAATCCAGTCAAATGTGGTACACTTCACATAGCAATCAAATTCTTTGATAATGTGGATTATCAATTGGTCTGGAAGATGACACCAGGAAGAAAATTTAGACTCCGATGCTGAGACTGAGGATTGATTTACAATTTACCCGTATCATCAGTATCTTCTTGACACCGAAGCCCAAAATGTTCCAACTGAGGTATCTGCTGACACATCTGATAAAGTTTCTATGATTGCCATCTTAACTGACTTGCAAACCCAACTAGACGGACATGCTAAGGTTAACCAAGAAAAATGCTTAGAAGTCGAGACCTTAAAAAATGAGCTTTCTCAATGCAAGCAAGAAATATATCGTCTAGATACCCAAAAGGTCAAACTTGATCTTGAACACAAAGTTAGACAGGAACAAGCCCTAGTGATTCAGCGTAACAAGCGTAACGCTGAACTTGTGCAAGAAAACGATTTGCTTAAAGTCACTCTTTCAGGAAAAGAAAAATCAATTGCATTTTTACAATCTGAAAAGGAAAAGATTTTATCTGAGAAAGAGAAACTAGCAGATAGTTATCTAGATGAAATAGTTTGTTTAAAAACTGCTAACAAAGTTGCAAGAGATATGTTGCAAAGATTTAACATGCCAACACAAACTATTCCCATGCTTTCAAAGAAACCTAAAAAGGCAACCAATGACTTGCACAAGGACATCCTAGGCACCCGTAACCCAGGTCTAGGTTATATGGCCAAGCGTGCTCAACCTGTTTTGTATGATGCTGATACCCTTTTGCATCCCAATCATCACCCTGTGAGTATATGGGATAGTGAAGAGGTCTTGGTTCACCAAGTTGTTAGCATGAAAAAGATGAACGAAAAACCAGGGCATGTTCGACCAGCAAACGGTTTCTATGACAAGCTAAATGCCCTTATGTTCGTTCCTCAGAAGGACCTATCTGGAGATCAGGCGTATTGGCTTTCTGCCAACGAAATTGCTAGTCAAGCTAGTAAATCAGCCACGCCTGCTACTCCTTTTGTTCGTAAAAGTCGACCTCCAAGTCAAGTTCTGGCCAGTCTTCGAAACGTTAATGCTGTTTTTCCTCAATTTGAAGGTATCATAAAAGAAAGAACAACACAAAGACCAGACTATGTTTCTGAATGGTGTTTTGATTATGCAAAACAGTTTGTTGAACAACAACTGGTACCATTTTACGACCATTTCAAAAAACATATCCAAGCTGCTAATGATACATTTTTCAAAGAGATAAAAGAATTTGAACAGATTTTTGATGAACTGGAGGCGGAATATGAACAATGTGTTCTTGATAACAAGAACCTGACCATAGAGAAGAAAAATCTTTTAATCATAAATGAATGCTTAATTGCTGAGTGTTTAGAAAAAGATATCTGCTCTATTGTGCTTTCTTCCGATATTGTTGTGCCCCCTAGTTCGAATTGCCTTTGCGAAGATCTTAGATCTGCATGCGATAGGGAACACACTAAAGTTCTTGAACTTGAAGCTGAGATTTCAAAACAGAAACAGCTAATTTCTGAATCTGAGAAACGTTTTGCATTTCTCGAACAGAATTATGTTAGTTTACAACTTAAATTTCAGAACTATAAACAGTGCATAGACACTTCTAGTGCCTCCAATGCAATTTTTGAAATTAACAAGTTAAGACAACAGCTTCAAGGGAAAGATGACACTATCAGGAATTTAGATGCTCAGATCAACATCATGAAGGTGTTGAATGTAGGTTCCACTGAAGGTAGTTGTGACCAACAGGCATTAGAAACTGACAGAATTCAGTTGAAAGATACGATTACCTCCCTTAGGATTCAGCTAGATGGCCTTAAGGTAGAAAACGTGAGTCTGAAAAGACGGTATGATGAACTGTCAAAGGCGAATAATCACTCACGTATTGCATACACTGAAAAGCTGAGTGCCTTCACTGCTGAGAATACCAAGCTGAAAGCCCAAGTGACTGGTACAACAAGTAGTGGACCTTCAACCTCTGAGACACCCAAAGTGCTTGCTCCAGGAATGTACAACTTAGGTTCTAAGTATATTCCACCACCCAAACGTGCTAACTGGGTCAAACCAACCCCGTTACCTAAGAAGAAGCAAGTAACTTTCAGTGAACCCCCCAGACGCAAATAGGCGAACTACCTCACATCAAAAATACTAAAGTCACTCGAAGCGTACCTCGCACACCATCACAATCTTCTGACTAGAACACATAACTCAACATAGCAGAACGACAATGCAAGCGCCTCAATAGTAGAACTCTCGAGGAAGTAGCGAACAGAGTACGCAATATCGTATCTTCAAGCATCTAAACTCACCACCAATAGCAATGACTCGAGTCACCACGGACTAAAAGACCTACAACTTCACTAGGGTAGATCTCAGAGTATACAATATATCTAACAGACCACCCAAGAGCTGTCACTAAAACTGTTAGAGCGAGGGGTCTAAATAACTCATCTTTCTCTGTCCATTTTTATTGATAAGATAAGAAAAATATAATAAATACAGGCTCGTTAGCCCTAAGAAGAACAAGTAGATCAAATACAGGCGAGTGAGTACCCTACGCCTACAAAGACTGCTGTGCCATCACAAGAAGGTTGAAAAATCAACACTGTAATTTTCCAGTATTTCATCAATGTAATATCTACTTACTATGTTAAGTATTACTTTTTCACGGTAATAAAATTTTCGTTTCATTCTATTCCATTACGTATCATAGTTTACATTTCTAAAGTTAACAAGCTCACAAAACCTACTTATGCCATCTATATCTATGTTTATATCATATAAACATCCGAATATGTCAAGTCAATATCATAATATCATTTCTACAAAGTACATTACTCATATAATGTATCATTTACAACGTTATATCAAAACAGGCTTTAAACGTTAAATATTTACCTTTAAACCCTAACTATATGTAATGTATACATATAAAAATCAATGTACAAGCAATCAAAGCATATGTACAAGTAATATAACATCTCATTTGAAATATAAAACTCCATCCAAGTCAAAGTACAAGTCTTTAAAAGTACAATGTACGAGTCATTAAACATGACATCCAAAATAGCCGTTTTACCTCTGTTTTCCTAAGAAGGCTTGTACAATCCATTCAAATACAGATGTTAAAGCAGTGTCAATAACACTTCATTTACAATCATATCATTCTCATTTCATGAAATTAAAAGAAAGAAAAACCTCTACTCAAAACCCAGTAGTGCACATATATAAGCAAAATACCTGTGTGTTCCTATGTCTACAAGAGTAAATCCCACTTCTGGAGCTAGCAAAAACTGGCCTAAAGAGAGCCCCTCGGAATCATAGTTCTTTGCCCGCTAAGAGTGCGAATGCGAGGAAGTAGAAGCTCCCCATAGGACTTTGAATAAAACATAAGAAAAATCTGTGATTCTAATTTGCTTGGTTTAAACATTCTGTTTCTGTTTCCATTTGAAACAAATTGTTTGTTGTAGCATGTAACAAGTCTTTGGTTTCTGCTAATCATACGGATTTTTTGGTATGGGTGATGTTTTCTGTGAATGTTAAACCCACCAGACTAAGCTTTTAAACGCAAACCCCAGAAATGAATGGAAACCAATTAAGAGAGTCGGAAACCATTTACAAACCTGTTCTAATAGCCAAGCCTCAATGGAAGCCCTCTGGCAGGCATTTCTCATTGTTGATGAGAAGTATCCTTTAAATAGGATCAGAATCTACTGATATGCCAATAGAACTACCACCCGAGTGCCTAGATCTACTATCCCCAAAAAAACTATGGTCTCTAGGTTTACTGGATCATAAACTTAGTAATCCGACAGGCAGGTTTCAAAGGGATCTCTTGTATTTTTTGATTGTTAACTAACCGGAACCCTTCAGGGCATCCTATCACCGTAAATGTTTGTGTTATCAACCAGTAGTACATATTAGTTCATGGTATCTCTCTTGGATTCTGATGCTCAAGACATATGACCGGTGATAGTGCACAACTAAATCAACTTGTAGAAAAGTTCATTGGCAACCGTGAGATTTGGCAACGATGAATATGCAGCTATCGATGGCTTAGGTGATTATAAACTTGGGTGACACATATCATCTCTCCGTGTCTATTATGTTGAAGGACTCAAGCACAACCATTTTCACACACAGGACAGTTTATGTGATGGGAGGTTTTGAGGAAGCAGTGCTAAGCACTGTGTTATGGGCAAAGTCAAAAACCCTAACCCGAGCAAGATACTAAACTGTGACCCGTTTCTTTGTTTTTATTCATTGTAAACCTAAACCAATACTCAAATAAGTTGTAATAACATAAATTACAACATTACAAATCACATTCCATCATCATTTCACTATTTAACAACAATGTACAAGAATTAAATCTAGAAAACCCTAATCGAACCCTAATTTGAACTTTTTAATTTTTTTTAAATTAATTTTATAAATAATATTATTATTTAATATTTTTTAATAAATTTTAATTTTTTTTTTTTAAATATTTTTAAATAATTAATTTTAAATTTATATAATAATATTTATTTTTTTTTTTTTTTATATTTTTGTATTTTAAATTTATTTAATTTTTTTTTATTATTTTTTATTTTTTTTTTAATTTAAATTTTTTAAATTATTAATTTTAAATTAATAATAAATTTATTTTTTAATTTTTTTTTAATTTTAAATTTATTTTTTTTTATAAAATATTTTATTATTAAAAATAAATTTAATATTTTTTTAAGAGAATTTTTTATTTAATAATTTTTATTTATTTTTTTTAATTTTTATATTTTAAATAATTATAAAAAATTTTTAATTTTAAATTATTTTTAAATTATATTATTAAAAATTAATTTTATTTTAATTTTTTTAATTTATTTTTATTTTTTTTATATTTTTATTTTTATTTTTTAATTTAATTATTTATTTAATAATTAAATTATTTTAATTTTTATTTATATTTTTTTTAAATTTTTAATATTATTTACAAGTGTATTCTAACAAAATTGAAATTTCTATAATTAATATTTTAAAATTTTTTTATATTTTATTTTTTAATTTTTTAATTAATAAATTTTATTTTTTTTTTATTAATAAATTATTTATAATATTTACCAATCTGGTTCGTAATGAAATCATAATTAATATTTTATTTTAAAATAATACAATAAAATCATAAATTAATATATTTTTATATTTTTTTTATTTATATTTTATTTATTTTTTTTTTTTTTTATTTTTTTATATTATTTTAATTTTAATATTAAATTTTTAAATTTTTTTATTTATTTATTATAACTTTTATTAATATTATTTAAATTAATATTTATTTTTTTTATTTTTTTTAATTTTTTTATAATTTTAATTATAAAATAATAATTAGTTTTATAACTAAATTTATTAAATTTTTTTAATTTTTTAATTTAATAAATTTTAATATTTATATTTTTATAAAATTTTATTATTATTTTTTTATTTAATTTTTATATTTTTTTAATTTTTTAAATTTTTATTATTTAATATTTTATACATCAAAATGTTCGATAATTATCACTTTTTTTTATATTTTATTTATATTTATATAAAATTTTATTAAATATTAAATATTTATTTAATTTTTTTTTTGTTATTTAAATTTTTATTTAATTAATTATTAAAATAATTATAATTTCTTTTATATATTTTAATTTAATATTTATATTTATATATTTTATATTAATATTTATTTATTATATTATATTTTTAAAAATTTTTTTTTTATATAGAAAATTACATTAATTTATTAAAATTTTAATTTAATATTTAATTATTTTTTTAATTTTTTTTATATATTTATTTTAATTTTCTATAATTAATATTATTTATATAATATTTTTTTTTATTATTTTTTTTATATTATTTTTTTTATTTTATCTAATATAAATTTTAATTTTTATTTAAAATAAATTTAATAATTATTTTAAAAAATAAATTAAATAAATTATTATTTAAATATAATATATATTATTTATTTATAAATATTTTTATTAAATTTTTTAAAATTTTTATCTAATAAAATAAAATAAACCCGTTTACTCATTTTTACCCATTTTAAACGCAAACCACTAATCAAATCTTGTTGTAAACCCTTAATATAAGTCTTGTAATCCTTAACCTATCATTATTAATCCAATGTACTCGAAAATCAAACAAGAAAACCCTATTCGAGCCCTTAAAACGCCGCGGACCACATTTTGGCCTTATTTTGAATGACCCATTTAATCAATCAAATTGAATCACAACAACAAAAGTAACAACAAAGGTCCTTTGTGACAAGCACCTTGATGACCATGCTACTTCAGGTGCAAGCTGCTTACAAGCACCTCAAGCCTTTTCCTTAGTCACCAAGGCTCCAAAATATCTCTCTCTCTTCAAAAAAATCCCTTTGTTGCTTACTTTAGCCGCGGCACCACAAAGAGGCAAACAACACAACATCACCATGCTAGTTCTAGCTTACAATATTTCATCTTCTAGCCGCTCCAACCTAAAGTCAGTAGCTGGAATACGCATGTCCCAAGAATAGAGCAACAAAGAGGGCTCTTAGTCTCCAAGATTAAATTTCGAGTATAAATAGGGCACATAACCCTTCATTCTAAGCTCATCCCCCACTTCTTCTTTTCTAATAACCCCATAATAGCAGCAATACTGCTCAATAAGGTCCTAATAATTCCCAAGAATAATAATCAAGAGAAGGAATGAGCTTGATGTGAAGCCCCGAATAAGAAAAACCAGGCGTCCGAAGTGTTTCTTCTACCCCAATTTCGACCCGTTTATCCCCTCCATTGTTGATCTTCAAAGCCTCAAACCCAGTTTCTATGATCTTCAATACCTGCTCCAACACTCTTATAATGTTCATCAGGATCCTAAATATACTCTTTTAAAGATTTATAAAACTCAAAAAAACCCATGTCTTTTTCTCTTTTTGGATCGCAAGACCTGCACCCAAAAACCTAATTTTGTGTTTTTTCCCTTAAATTACAAAACACCGTTATAATTGTTAAATGTTGTTATAATCTATTCTATTAAGTTAAACTAGTTTTATTATAACCACTTTATCAAGTCTTGAAGGAATTTGAATTAAAAACTACGCTTTCGTTTATTCAAACCCAGAAACGACCCCGTTTTGATTTCTAAGCTTAACGAAATCGTATTTTTAAACTTTCCGTTAGCGTTAAACCTTCATATTTTAGCTTATATTAATAAGCCATAACCTGAAAATTACTTTTCATATCGAAAAATATCATTATTATGGATTTTGGACTAAGAACGATACGTTTTTCATGCAAGGGGTATATATCGTAACTTTCTGAAACTTATAACTAAAAGGGCTGAAAATGTCATTTTATCAAAGTTATAATAAATAAAATAAAAAATGTTGGGTTGGGGTTAGATGGTGGGTTGTGGCTATATGGGTCTAGTATGTACTTTCTAAAGTACAAGGTTTACTTTGTACATCTTTTAAATTAAAAGGACCAAACTCGTAAAAGTTTATAATCCAAGGATATATTTTGCCATTTTTCATTCTTAAGGGTCTAAAATGTAACATTTTGAAAAAGTGTAGAAATGTGTTCAAAACTTTATAAGACATAACTTTAATTAACGCTTGATGTGCTTATCATTTCTAGTTATTGAGCAAAACGCTTAAAACCGATTATGTTATAACTATTATATAATTCATCATCGATGTGTCTTTTAAAAATCCTGTCCCGAATCTATATCGTACCACAATACTAGGGAGCTTCATATTAAGGGGTTTCATCTTGGTATTACGTTCTGACTGAGTTGTTGGGTTTACGATTTAAAGTGCCTCTAGGCTCGCTCAACAGACCACAACCAAAAAAGATGATAGGGGGGGGGGGTCACTCCTCAAAAAGAAACCGATTTATGAATGACCTCTGAAATATGATGGCCCGAACGGTGATACAATAATTCCAAACTCTCCAATCAAACTCATAACAATATTAAACTATTAAAACCAAAGTTCTAGAGTACAATCTTCCTAAGACTTGACATATTTACTCAGGTTGCGTGACGTGGCTGTTTACTATCATTTTGCTATATCAACCTTCCATGTTAAGATTGTGATAAAGTTGTCATCTTTTATTTTGGAATATTTATTACAACTACCCTATAGGTGAAAGTTATAACCTACGACCTCTCCTCCAGAAGCGCGACATAGACTTCACTTCTCTCAAACTCACTCGGGGCCTTTACTTATTTACATGTTTTATAAACCCGCGAGGGGGATACATGCTTGTTACAAACTCTTTTACATACTCGTTTATCTTATAACAATGTGATTACTTTTCAAAGACTTAGTGAAATTCATAACCTCCCCTTTACTTATTTACAATGTTTTATAAACCCGCGAGGGGGATACATGCTTGTTACAAACTCTTTTACATACTCGTTTATCTTATAATAATGTGATTACTTTTCAAAGACTTAGTGAAAGTTCATAACCTTGCCTTTACTTATTTATACGTTTATAAACCCGCAAGGGGATACTTGCTTTGTTACAAACTCTTTTACATACTCCGTTTAATCTATAACAATGTAGATAACTTTTAAAGACTTAGTGAAGTTCATACCCTACCTCCGCATTACTTATTTATATGTATTATAAACCTCTTGAGTGGGAAACATCTTGTTTACAAACTCTTTAAACTATAACTCGTTTATCTTATAACAATGTGATTACTTTTCAAAGACTTAATAAGTTCATAACCTCACATTTCAATCTTTTAAATACTTTATAAACCTGTAATACCTGTTATAAACTATGAATACAAGTGTTTTCTAAACTGTATGCTATCCTGATATATTATTGCCTAAATACATGGAAGTATCTCTTTGGGTAGTATCTCCCAATATCTCTTCAATATCTCTTTGGGTAGACTTCCATATCATCTTCAATAACTCTTTGGGTAGCATCTCCAAATCCTTCAATATCTCTTTGGTAGTATCATCCCAATAATCTCTTTAATTTCTCTTTGTAGAGTGACCCTAGTATAACTTCCTGGTAAAGTTCCCGATCTATTAAGTTAAATATGTGAGTTTCGTGAGTTCAGAGTAATAATACTGTTCTCTTCTATGATAATACGCTCTCCATAATAATACATCCCCATGATAATACTGTTCTCCATGATAATAATGTTCTCTATGATAATTGTCCCTGCAATGCAAATATTTCCATTATGATAACTTGTATTCAACTATTACATTTCAAACCTATGAATTTTACTCAACCTTTGTGTTGACCCTTTTTATGCATGTTTATCCCAGGTAATTGAGCAATAAAAGGCAATGGAGGTGACACTGGACTTGAAGAGGGCTAAAACTTGTTAATCTCATCATTTTATTTATCTAGATTTTGGGACCTGCCTTTGGTAAAACTCTAATTTCAATGAATGATGCTAACGTATCATTTTAAAGCGACCTTTTAAAGTCGTTTTCTATGATTGTTACTGTTGTACTATGAAGTAATACCCCAGATTAGCTTCCGCTGCTATATTGTAAAAATGGGGGTGTTAGAGAGTGGTATCAGAGCTCACAGTTATAGAGAACAAGGTTAAAACCTTAACTATAACTACTTTCTTTTGCCATCCATATCCATCGTTGGCCACTAACATTTTTTCCCCAACAGTGAATGTAAGAAATTATCTTACCAAATACTACTAAAATAAACTATTAATAACATATATTATTTTTCTACCAAGTTATTAGAGAGGTGTAATCCATTCAACATCAATTTAATGCCCGTAGAACTTGGTAGCTTCGACGTCATAATCGGTATGGACTGGTTGTCAAAGTACCATGCTCTTATTGATTGTGCCGAGAATATCGTTCATATTCCCTAGGGAAATGAAACCTTAATTGTTCATGGTGACGGAAGTAATCAGGGAAACGGGGCTCTTTGAACATCATTTTGTGCACCAAAACTCATAAATATTTGTTGAAAGGACATAATGTCTTTTTGGCACATGTTACTATGAAGGGAACTATAACAACCCACAAATTTCACCAATGTAATATCTCTCTGTTATATAATATATCACTTTTTTACAAAGAAATTTTTTGCTTTATTACATTTCCTGCATTACCAATATCTCAATATGCAACATTTCTTGCATAACTAAAGTTAACTAGCTCACGCAACCTACCTATGGCAATCCTATCAACATATATGTCAAGCAAACATCATAACATGTCAAGTCAATATCTTAATATTATTTTTACAAAGTACATTACTCATATAATATACCATTTGCAACGTTATATTAAGACAGGCTTTAAACTGTTATCGTCTATGCCTAAACCTTAATTCCATGTAAAGTTAACATCTAAAGCGAATGTAAAAGCTACTAAAGCACAAATACAAGTAATATAACATCTTATTTGAATATAATTTTCCTACAAAATAAGGTACAAGTCCTTTAAAGCATAATGTATAAGTCATTAATTCACAACATCTAAAATAGTCATTTTACCTCCGTTTTCCTAAGAATCTTGTACAATCCATCAAGTACAAGTTACAAGCAAGTCATACACTTCATTTACATTCCATAATCATCCTCATTTCATAAGATTACATGAAATGAAACCTAGAAACCCTAACCCGAGCAAAATACTACACCATGACCCGTTTCTTGATTTTTATCCATTTTAAACCCAAATCATTACTCAAATAAGTTGTAAATACATAAATTACAACATCACAAATCATATTCTATCATCATTTCATCATTTTTACAACAATGTACAAGAATTAAACCTAGAAAACCCTAAACGAACCCTAATTTCAAACTATGACCCGTTTACTCATTTTCACCCATTTTAAACCCGAACCACCTATCAAATCTTGTTGTAAACTTTGTTAATAAAAATCTTGAAAACATATATCTATCATTATATCACAAGTATACACGAAAATTAAACTCAAAAACCCTAAATGAGCCCTAGCGAATCCGCGACCCCATTTCTTGCAAACTAACCCATTTTGAAGCTACTCTTTGCAACCAATCACCTTATGACTCACCTACTTGATTCCATAAGCAGCTTACAAGCTGCTCTACCACCATTCCTTGGTCCCAGGATGAGCCACATCTTCTCCCTTGCTCCTTAAGTCTTGTCACGTCCAAAACCACCACAAACCAACCTCCACATCACCTCTCTACCACCCTAGACCCTCCATATAACCCTTGTAGACTCCATAACTCAGCTACACCAGGATCATGACACCTCACCTCTTTCTCCTTGGCCTCCAAGGCTTGTTCGACTATAAATAGGGGCGCATAACCCTCATTCTTACTCATTCTTTCTATAACCCATTATAGCAGCAATTCTTTGCTCAAGAAGGTCCCAAGAAGATCCAAGAGAAATAATCAAGAGGATTGTTGAAGATTTGAAGCCCCGTAGAAAGAATTTCTAGGCATACGAGTGCATACAACCCGAAACGACCCATTCGACTCCATTTTCGATTCTCCAAGCTCAAACCCAGGTTTCTCATGGTCCATATCTGCTCCTGCATTCATATAATGTTCATATGATCATACTTGAAACCTTGTTAAAGAATCTAAGCTAAAAACCTATGCGTTTTCTTGTTTTGATCCAAAACCGAAACTCAAAACCCTAATTTTGTGTTTTTCATTAATCTAAAAGTTATAATGGCTAAATGTTGTTATAATCTATCCTAACATGCTTAATTAATGTTAATATAACAACTTTATTGATTTTTGAAAGAATTTGGATTAAAAACCTACGCGTTTTTGTTTAAAAACCCTAATTCGACCCGTTTTGATTTCTGGCTTAACGAATCGTTATTTCAAACTTTCGTTGCGTTAAATCTTCATATTTTAGCTTATATTAATAAGCTATAACCTGCAAATGTCTTTTGGAATGTTAAAATAAGCTTGCATGGCAATTCGGACTTGTTTTGTAAACGTTATCCATGCAAGGGGTATATATCGTAACTTTCTGAAACTTATAACTAAAAGGACTAAAAATGTCATTTTATCAAAGTTATAACTATAGGGGTCTATTATGTCACTTTCCAAAGTACAAGGTTTACTTTGTACATCTTTTAAACTAGAAGGACCAAACTTGTAAAAGTGAAAACTCCAAGGGTATATTTTGCCATTTTTCATTCTCAAGGGTCTAAAATGTAACATTTTGAAAAAGTATAAAAATGTATTCAAAACCTTACAAAACATAACTTTAATTAACGCTTGATGTGCTTAACATTCATTTCCAGTTATTGTGTAAAAACAACCGTAAGACCGATTTTGTTTTAACTTTTTAAAATTATCATCGATGTGCTTTTAAAAATCCTATCCTAAAGCTATATCATACCACAATACTAGGGAGCTTCATATTAAGAGGTTTCATCTTGGTATTACGTTCTGACTGAGTTGTTGGGTTTACGATTTAAAGTGCCCTAGCTCCTCAAACGTTTACTGAATGACCTCTGAATTATGTGGCCCGGATCGGTGATACAATAATTCCAAACTTTCCAATCAAATTATAACAATATTAAACTCTTAGAATCAAAGTTCTAGAGTACAATATTCCTAAGACTTGACAAAACTATTAAAACAAAAGTTCTAGAGTACAATCTTCCTAAGACTTGACATATTATCCCAGGTTGCGTGCGACAAACCCGTTACTTTCATTTCATATACCTTTGCTAACCACTTAGATTTCCCTGTACTGTTAAGGTAAGTTCATAGCCTCACTTTTTAATCTTTTTAATGTTTCATAAACCCGTGAGGGGGATACATGCTATAAATTACGAATACAAGTGTTTTCCAGACTATATGCTATCCTAATTTACCATTACAATGAATGTCTAAGTTACTATATGCTTAAAGTCCCTCATTATCATGGACCATTAATCATTTGCGAGTGAACGCGAATATTGTGGATAGATCTATCAGAATTGACGAATCCTGTTTGTTAGCCGGATAGGTAACCAAACACACTATATTTGAATTTCATATGTATATGGAAATTACCTACACCGAGGGCTATTATCTCTACGTATATATCACATCAATTTGGGTATATATATACACCAGTCAGTTTGTGTGCCATGAGCTTAGACGCAATAATACATTATAAATGCAAAACCATTTTCTATGATAATTGTATTCGTTGCAATTATTACAAATAACGGGTGTATAACAATGTAACCCAATATCACACTATAACTATAACACTTCTTTTATAACAATTACTTATGATGACTTGTATTTAACTATTACATTTCAAACCTATGAATTTCACTCAACCATTGTGTTGAGTTTTTAGCATGTATCTCAGGTACTTAAGCAAGCTACAACATGAAGTGGCATGGACTTGAAGATGGCTAAAACTTGTTATCATTCACATTGTATGTAACAAGATTTTAGGACCTGCCCTTATAAAATTCTGATTTTAAATGAATGATAACGTATCTTTTGAACAACGTCTCTTTTGAGTCGTTTTATATAATTATGACTGTTGTGCTATGAAGTAATACTCCAGATTAGCTTCCGCTGCTATATGTAAAAATAAGGGTGTTACAGATTGGTATCAGCGCCATAGTTATAGAGAACAAGGTTAAAACCTTAACTATAACTACTTTTCTTTTCTAGCCATCAAAGTCTTCCGTGCCACTGCATTCCTAGAACAATATGTAAAGATACATAACTACTATATTATTATATAAATAACTTATGTTATTTACCACTGGGTTATTAACAGAACGATGTCTTCTCCCAATCACTCTACTTCCGATATTGAGGATACTTTTTCCTCTATGAATATTCTTAACTATACTTCGGTCTCATCGGATTATTTCCTAGCAATCATCAGGAAGCACTTTTTAAATCTTCAAAAAAACTCAAAAGATAACATGATCCCACCATATCTACCTCTCTACAATAACCTTGTTTAAAGGATGTTACAAGCATTTTATGCTAAGGATCACCTATTCCAATCACCTATCCAATTACTACCACCACTATTTTTGACTCCATCTCCGGTATTACCTACCACACCACTGTTTAATCCCTAATATTTCTTTATTCCTGAAGAATTATTACCACCTAAGAAGCAAATCCATCCCCCATCTTCTTCCTCAACTACGTTATCTAATTCATCTCGGAATCAAACCTGTGATTTGGTATCACCATCTTTCTCAGTTTATACTCCTACCCCACCTCAGATATTTGAGATAGGAAAAAGTTCAATTAAGATACATCTGAAGCATCATGAGGAACAAATCGAAGATATTTTGAATTACTTAGAAGAACTCTCTTTTCACCGCATTGAGAAAATGGAAGAAGGACATATTAATAGAATGATCATACAAAGAAATAATGATGAACTAAAGACCGAACTTAAGAGAGTCCGTTCTCAGATTATCAAACTTCAAAGGAAGCAATTAGGGCAAAGGGATAAGATTGCTTTTGCTCACTCTAGAATTTCTGATCTCGAACAAATCATTGAGGAAATCCAAGCTCGTCACCAAACAAATCAGGAAGATCTTTAGAATGCCATCTATAAGCTCGAAATCAGCAACCTATTAGACTAGTTATAGCTATATCCTAGCCACGGGATGTGTGGTATAAATAAAAACACTTTTCAAATCTTGACTAGGTACAATAGAAAGGCAAGTTGTTCTTAATATAAAGGAAATCCCGTTACCTTGTTGTTTCATAAATACCAACTTATCTCTCTTTCATCATCATCGCTGTCATCATCATATGCATCATTATCTCCGTCTCCATCATTATGAATCATACCATAACCTCTAGATGCTTATAAGTGCTTAAAATTCAAAAATAAGCATTACTCTTTAAGCATTTTAAGCATCACATTTTCTTTTAAGTATTACCTTTCAAAACTTGTGATATCATTCTTATCATGTGTTGTCTTATGTTGATAGAATGCCTCCCAAAAGGACGTCAACATCTGAAACACCAGCCATAACTTTGGCTGCCATCCAGCAACTGATTGCTAATGGCATTGCCACAGTTCTGGAAGCACACATTGCAACAATGGCAAGTGCTAGTAATCCCAATAGGAACACCAGACCTACTAGAACTCCTATAGCAAAAACGGGAAACTATAAAGAGTTTGTTAACTATCAACCTTTCTATTTCAATGGTACAGAAGGAGCAGTTGGCCTCATTTACTGGTTTGAGCGACTAAAAAAAAAAACAGGATCGGTATTTTTCTCGTACAACTAAGGCGAGGAAAACAAAGTGACATTGCTACCCGTACTTAACCAATGATCCCTTTCCTGGTGGAAATTCCATATGCCCAATCCCTATTGGAAAAGATCAAGCAATCAAATCACTTGGACCGAATAAAAAGGCTCTTAACCAATAAGTATTTCCCTCGAACTGAAGTCAAGAAAATGGAAGACGAATTTTACAACTTGGCCGTGAAAGGAAATGATCTTAAGACTTATATCAGAAGATTCCAAGAATTAGCCATCTTATGCCCAAACATGGTACCAAACACCGAGAAACTCATGGAAATCTTCATCAGTGGATTACCTAGAAGTATTGAAAGAAATGTTACTGCCTCGAAGCCTCAAACTTTAGAGGAAGCCACTAACATAGCCTAGAGGTTAATGGATCAGATAATAAAGCATGATTATGTGCAAGAAACCAATAATCACAAACAAAAGCTTGAGGATAAAGGAAACATCATCAACAACAACAACTATCAGAATAACTGTAACAACAATGACCGTAACAATGACTACTACCAACAGCAGAATAGAAGACAAGAAACCTCCAGGACTTATATAGCCACCAATGGGTATACTAGAAATCGTCCCTTATGTGAAAAATGTACCCTGCATCACATAGGACCATGCACTATCAAGTGTCGAACTTGCAATAGAGTAGGTCATCTGACCAAGAATTGCAGAAACAAAAGACCAGCCATTAGAAACAACCTAAAATCAGTATCTATAACTTGTAATGTCTGTAAAGAGAAAGGACATTATGTAAATCAGTGCTCAAAAGCAATCAGCAGGGCCATAAGAGGGCATACTTAGAGACAAGTTTACTTTTGTTCACTCTAGGATTTCTACTCTAGAAACAACTCTCGAGGATATTCCAGTTCATCACTAGAATCTTCTGAAACACACTTCATCAGTTTAAAAACCCCAAACATCAAGCTACAATCCTTGTCATTTGTTGCTTTTATCTAGGATCTTATCACAAGACACGTAGCATAAGTATCAACACTTTTTAAGTTTCATATGTAAAGTTATCCATGAAATAATAAAGTGATTCCGTCTCATCTTGTTATCTAGTAATATCAAAACTCGACATTGTTGTCAATTCTATTAATTCTATTATGTTTAACTCTAAATACTCCCCTCAAACCTTTGAAGCACTTATTATCATTAAAATACGACAAATATGGACATCATTGCAATTAATGTCTCATTATTCTTCTCATTACCTTTGATGGTTTTGAAAAATCATATCATTTCTACACGTTACCATTTCGATATCATGTTTTATGCTTAGGTAAGATGATTTATGATCATCTTATTGAAATGAATTAGGACGCTTCTTCATTTGAATAAGGAAATTATAAATCTCCGAACTATGAATTTATAAATTCTCAGTTACAAAGATTTAGACGCTTCTTTTTGTAAGTGACAAATTATAAATAAGTAGGCTTAAGTATATGGCATACAAATAACATTCTTTCAATCTGTGATCCGCTTGTACAAACAAATCCCTTACTTCATATTATCTTCCTATGAATGAATCTCTGAACTTTTACACTCCATCATTCGACTAAATCTCGGGACGAGATTTCTTTAAGGGGTGGAGACTATAACAACCCAAAAATTTCACCAATGTAATATCTCTCTGTTATATAATATATCACTTTTTCACAAGGAATTTATTGGATGTCATAGCTTTAATGTAATTGTACAGTTAGTGCTTTTAAAGTTACTTTTATGTACATTGACTTGATGGGGAGTTTATTATGTCAAATGAGATGTTATATTAATTTGTACATAAAGTGATTTAGTTAGCTTGAAATTCATTTTAGATGTTTACAATTTTGTTTCTTGAGAATTATAGGGTGTAGAAGGTATACGATAACGTTGTTTATTTTTTGTTTAGAGCCCGTCTTGATTAATAATGTTGCAAATGGTACAATTTATAGGTTATGTACTTTTTTAATTAATGGATTATTAAGATGAGCGACTTGCATTTGTTATGATGTTTGCTTTTGACATTAAAATAATTTTTATAGATGGCATAGGTTAGGTTCTGCAGTTGTCGTTTTTTTGAAGAGTGGTCTACTTTTGTTTTTATGCAAGTTACATTGCATATTGGTTTTTGGGTTTGTGCTTCTTAAAATGTTTTAATAATTTATTTTTGTCATGTAAAGCAATGTGATTATATAATTACTTTTTTTTTCTTATTTGTAGCTATTGCCATTGCTACTAAAAAAATAATTAACATTTTTTCTATATGTAATTTAAAAAAACAATCTTTCCCCTCTTCCCCCCCCGGTACAATTGTTGTATCAATTTATTTTTATTTAGAAATAAAGGTTTGATTTTGCATTTGATTATATAAATTCTGGGTTGTTATAGTCTCCACCCTTTAAAGAAATCTCGTCCCGAGATTTAGTCAAAATGCCGGAGAGATGTCAAGGAATGATTATTGAATTTGTAAGAGAGTTGCTAATCATGTGGGATACATATTTGGAAATGAACAGATGATTGAATGGTTATAATGATAAGATTAATGTGAGAAAAGGAATTATTTGTACAAAAAGAAACTTGTTTGTACGTATGCTATATACTTAAGCCTACGTTGTTATTATTTGTCACTTACAAGTGAAGCGTCTAAATCCTTGTAAACTGTGATTTTTAAAAGTCATAGTTCGGAGTTTTATAATTTCCTTATTCAATTGAAGAAGCGTCCTAATTTCATTTCAATAGATGATCAGAATATCGTCTTTCATAAGCATTAAATATGATATCATAAACCGGTAATGTGTAGAAAATGATATAGATCATAAAAGGTAAGAAAAAATATTGAGATATTTACATTGTAATGACGCCCATATAGTCGATTAATTATGTTCAAAGGTATGAGGAGTATTCAATGTTGAAATGGAATTGACAAATGATGTCGAGTTTTGATATCACTAGGATAACAAGATGTAACTGACATTATTTCTTTATTATTTCTGGGATAAACTTTACATAGAAAAATTTTTTTTTTAAGAGAGTTGACACTTATACTACGTATCTCGTGGTAGGATTCTAGGATTTAAAAGCAACAAATGACCAAGGATTGTAGTCTGATGTTTAGGGTTTTCAAACTTATGAAGTGTGTTTTAGAAGATTCTGGTGATGAACTTGAATATCTTCGAGAGTTGCTTCTAGAGTAGAAATTCTAGAGTAAACAAAAGTAAACTTGTCTCTAAATACGCCCTCCTGTGGCCCTGTTGTTTGCTTTTGAGCATCGATTTGCATAATGTCCTTTCTCTTCACAGGCATTACAAGTTACGGATATTGGTTGCAGGTTGTTTCCAGTGGTTGATATTTTGTTTCTGCAGTTCCTAGTCAGATGACCTATCCTGTTACAAGTTCGACACTTGACAGTGCAGGGTCCTATGTGATGCAGGGTGCACCTTTCACACAATGGACGATTTCCAGTATACCCATTGGTGGCAGCATTATTCCTGAAGGTTTCTTGCCTTCTATTCTGCTGTGGGTGGTAATCATTGTTATGGTTGTTGTTGTTATAGTTATCCTGATAGTTGTTGTTGTTGATGATGTTTCCCTTATCCTCAAGCTTTCGTTTGTGATTATTGGTTTCTTGCACATAATCATGCCTTATTATCTGATCCATTAACCTCTGGGCTATGTTGGTGGCTTCCTCTAAAGTTTGAGGCTTTGAGGCAGTAACATTTCCTTCAATACTTCTAGGTAATCCACTGATGAAGACTTCCATGAGTTTCTCGGTGTTTGGTACCATGTTTGGGCATAAGACATTAAATTCACGGATCTCCAATGTAAAGTCTTAAGATTTCTTTCCTTTCACGGCCAAGTTGTAAAATTCGTCTTCCATTTCTTGACTTCAGTTCGAGGGCAATACTTATTGGTTAAGAGCCTTTTCAATTTGGTCCAAGTGATTTGATTGGCTTGATCTATTCCAATAGGTTGAGCGTATGAATTCCACCAGGATAGGGCATCATCGGTTAAAGTACCGGTAGCAAATGTCACTTTGTTTTCCTCGGCACAGTTGCTACGAGAAAATACCGATTCAGTCCGTTCAAACCAGCGATGAGGCCAACTTGCTCCTTCCGTACATTGAAGTAGAAAAGGTTGTCAGCTAACGACTCTTTATAGTTGCTGTTTTTGCTACAGGGTTCCAGTGGTACGGTGTTTCCTGTTGGGATTACTAGCACTTGCCATTGTTGCAGCTTGTGCTTTTAGAGCTGAGGAAATGCCATCAGTAATTAGTTGCTGGATGGCAGCTAAAGTTATGGCTGGTGTTTCAGATGTTGATGTCCTTTTGGGAGGCATTCTATCAACATAAGACAACACGTAGTAAGAATGATATCACAAGTTTTGAAAGGTAATACTTAAAAGAAAATGTGATGCTTAAAATGTTTAAAGAGTAATGCTTATTTTTTAATTTTAAGCACTTATAAGCATCTAGAGGTTATGGTATGATTCATAATGATGAGAGCGGAGATAATGCATGCATATGATGTGACGGAGATGATAATGAAAGGAGATAAGTTGGTATTTATGAAACAACAAGGTAACAGGATTCCCTTTGTATTAAGAACAACTTGCCTTTTTACTGTACATAGTCAAGATTTGACAAGTGTTTTTATTTATACCACACATCCCGTGGCTAGGATATAGCTATAACTAGTCTAATAAGTTGCTGATTTTGAGCTTGTAGATGGCATTCTAAAGATCTTCCTGATTTGTTTGGTGACGAGCTTGGATCTCATCAATGTTTTGTTTTAAGATTGGGAAATTCTGTGGTGAGAAATGCAATCTTATCTCTTTGCCCTAAGTGACTTCTTTTGGATTGTTTGATAATCTGAGTACGGAATTCTCTTAAGTTTGGTCTTTAATACATTACTTTCTCTTTGTATGATCATTCTATCATTAATACGTCCTTCTTCCATTTTATCAATGCGGTGAAAAGAGAGTTCATCTAAGTAATTCAAAATATCTTCGATCTATTCCTCATGGTTCCATGCTCAAATGTCTTTTGCCTTTTTGCATTATTCTCCCCCTCAGGATGAGCATCATCGTGAGGATCGTCCTGATCTCTTAGGGGAATATCAGAAGCTCTACAAGGAGTGTTAGAAGCATGAAGTCCTTCAAACTTGATCTTGAGCGCTAGCCAAATTGGTAAATCATCATGTTGTAGTTGAGGATTGTCTTTCATTGTCAGATAAAGTTGATATTGCTGTTCTTGTGCAGAAGCTTGGCTGGCTTGAGTTGGGTGAACATGCAAAATATGACCTGACATGTAATTCCTGACAGATGAATCAACCTGAGAAGGAATATGGCTAGTGATAGCATTGTTAATTTGCGAAGTAATCTCTGCCCAAAGATTCTTGCGTTCTTGCTGAATTGCTTCTGCAATCATCTTTGCCACATCAGCTTGACTCTGTTGTCTTTCCATTATCAGTCCCTGTGCAACATATATTGGAACATGTGTCTTGGTAAGTTCCTTAACTCAAGCATCTACCATTTTGGGCAACGACTCTTCCATGACTTCTTGTAAATGTTGAGCCATCACATTAAACTTCATTCTCGCAAGGAACCTAGTCTTTAGATGTCCAAAAAATAGCCATAGCATCCTTGTAGCTCATCAAAGAAACTCTTGTATCATTTGAAACGTCCAGACTTGGGTTTGAACAGCGATAAAATGTTGTAACACCCCCATTTTTACATATAGCAGCGGAAGCTAATCTGGGGTAATACTTCATAGTACAACAGTCATAATCATATAAAACGACTCAAAAGAGACGTTGTTCAAAAGATATGTTATCATTCATTTAAAATCAGAGTTTTACAAAGGCAGGTTCCAAAATCTAGTTACATACAATGTGAATGATAACAAGTTTTAGCCATCTTCAAGTCCATGCCACTCCATGCCATAAGTTGCTCAATTACCTGAGATAAACATGCTAAAAAGTCAACACAATGGTTGAGTGAAATTTATAGGTTTGAAATGTAATAGTTGAATATAATTCATCATAAGTAATTGTTATAAAAGCAGTGTTATAGTAATGCGTTATAGTATGATATTGAGTTACGTTTTTATACACCCGTTATTTGTAATAACTGCAACGAATACAATTATCATGGAAAAATGGTATTGCATTTATAATGTATTATTGCTTTTAAACTCATGGCACACAAACTGACTTGTGTATATATATACCCAAATTGATGTGATATATATATATATATAAAGATAATGCCCCCCGATGTAGGTAATTGCGATATAACTATGAAATTCAAATATAGTGTGTTTGGTTACCTATCCGGCTAACACAAACAGGATTCGTCAATCCCGATAGATCTATCCATAATATTCGCGTTCACTCGTAAGTGATTAATGGTCCATGATAATGAGGGACTTTTGGCATAAAGTGATTTAGACATTAATTGTAATGGTATATTAGGATAGCATATAATCTGGAAAATACTTGTATTCATAATTTATAGCATGTATCCCCCTCACGGGTTTATAAAACATTAAAGAGATTTAAAAGTGAGGCTATGAACTCACCTTAATAGGTAGTTGTAATAAATATTCCAAAATGAAAGCTGACGACTTTATCACAATCTCAACAGGAAAGGTTGATATAGCAAAATGATAGTAAACAGCCACGTCACGCAACCTGAGTAAATATGTCAAGTCTTAGGAAGATTGTACTCTAGAACTTTGGTTCAGAGAGTCTAATATTGTTATGAGTTTGATTGGAAAGTTTGGAATTATTGTATCACCGTTCGGGCCATCATAATTCAGAGGTCATTCAGTAAACGTTTGAGGAGCTAGGGCACTTTAAATCGTAAACCCAACAACTCAGTCAGAACGTAATACCAAGATGAAACCCCTTAATATGAAGCTCCCTAGTATTGTGATACGATATAGATTCGGGATAGGATTTTTATAAAGCACATCGATGATGAATTATATAATAGTTATAACATAATCGGTTTTAAACGTTTTGCTCAATAACTGGAAATGTTAAGCACGTCAAGCGTTAATTAAAGTTATGTTTTGTTAGGTTTTGAATACATTTTTATACTTTTCCAAAATGTTATATTTTAGACCCTTGAGAATGAAAAATAGCAAAATATACCCTTGGAGTTTTCAATTTTACAAGTTTGGTCCTTCTAGTTTAAAAGATGTACAAAGTAAACCTTGCACTTTAAAAAGTTACATAATAGACCCCTATAGTTATAACTTAGGTAAAATGACATTTTTAGTCCTTTTAGTTATAGGTTTCAGAAAGTTACGATATATACCCTTTGCATGGATAACGTTTACAAAACAAGTCCGAATTGCCATGCAAGCTTATTTTAACATTCCAAAAGACATTTGCGGTTATAGCTTATTAATAAAAGCTAAAATATGAAGATTTAACGCAACGAAAGTTTGAAATAATGATTCGTTAAACCAAAAATCGAAACGGGTCAAATTAGGGTTTTTAAACGAAAACGCTTAGGTTTTTAATCCAAATTCTTTCAAAAATCAATAAAGTTGTTATATTAACATTAATTAAGCATGTTAGGATAGATTATAACAACATTTAGCCATTATAACTTTTTGATTAATGAAAAACACAAAATTAGGGTTTCGGGTGTACGGTTTTGGATCAAAAATGGAAAACACATATGTTTTTGAGTTCAAAGCTTTTAACCATAGTTTTAGCATGATCATATGAACATTATAAGGGTAGGAAAACAGAATGTGAGCTTATGGAACCTGGTTTTGAGCTTATAGCTTGGAAATGGGTCGAAATCTGGACTTTTAGCTTCGTACGTCTAGAGACTCCGGGGCTTCAAGGCTTCAAGGCTTCAATCTTTCTCTTGATTATTGTTCTTGGGACCTCTTAAGAACTTCTTGAGCAGAGATTTGCTGCTATTGTGGGTTATAGAAGAAGATGTGGGGGGTGAGTAAGAATGAGGGGTATGGAACCCTATTTATAGGTGCGAACACCCCTTGGAGCCCAAGAAACTTAGTGCCCAAGCTTAGGACAGGTGGGGGGTGATGTGGAGAGGCTAGGGACTGAGTTGGAGAGGCTAACATATGAGTACGCAATGTTAGGATGCAAGGTGGAAGGTTGTGGAGGTGTTTGTGTGCCGCGGCTGAGATGAAGCCAACAAGGAGGTGATGCACTTGTTTTGTGGTCATAGAACTCAAAGAGAGCCTTGTAAGCTGCTTAGAAGAGAAGGAGGTGAGTCATTAAGGTACTTGGATGCAAAGCTAACTCTTGAAATGGGTCAAAATGAAAGGAAAGAAGTCGCGGGTTCAATAGGGCTTATTAGGGCTCGAATTGAGTTTTTAGGCTTGCATTTCGTGTACTCTTGTGATATAATGATAGGTATATGTTCATAAGACTTGTATTAAGGATTATTAACAAGTGGCTTGGATTTCAAGTACTCTTGTGATATAATGATAGATATATGTTCACAAGACTTGTTCTAAGAGTTACTAACAAGAATTAATAGGTGGTTCAGGTTTAAAATGGGTGAAAATGAGTAAACGGGTCGAATGTTCCATTTAGGGCACGTATAGGGTTTCTTGGTTTTATTCCATGTATAATTGAAATGAAATGATGCAATGATGATAGAATATGATTGATAACGTTGTAATTTAAGTTATTACAACTTATTTGATTGTTGGTCGAGGTTTAAAACGGATAAAGATCAATAAACGGGTCTCGGTTTAGAAACTAGCTCGGTTTAGGGTTTCTCGATTTAATTTCATGAAATCTTATGAAATAAGAATGAATATGGATTGTAAATGAAGTATATGACTTGCCTGAAACTTGTACTTGATAGATTGTATAAGATTCCTTAGGAAAAACGGAGTTAAAATGGCTATTTTGGATATCGTGCATTAATGACTTATACATTATGCTTTGAGAACTTGTACCTTTCTTTAGAGGGAATTTATATTCAAATGAGATGTTATATTACTTATACATATGCTTTAGTAGCTTGTACATTTACTTTAGATATTAACTTTTCATGAAATTAGGGTTTAGAGGCATACGATAACGGTTTAAAGCCTTTCTTGATATAACGTTGCAAATGGTACATTATATGAGTAATGTACTTTGTAAAAATGATATTAAGATATTGACTTGACATGTTATGATGTTTACTTAACATATACATAGATAATATTGCCATAGGTAGGTTGTGTGAGCTCGTTAACTTTAGTTATAGTTATGCAAGAAATGTTGCATATTGAGATATTGGTAATGCAGGAAATGTAATAAAGTGAAAAATTTCCCTGTGAAAAAGTGATATATTATATAACAGAGAGATATTATATTGGTGAAATTTGTAGGTTGTTATAAAATGTGTTGTGACATTGATAATGTTGGTTTTGGTGAAGATGATGATGGTGTTAAAGATGAAGGTTTTGAATCAGTTTCCGTCAATTCCTGGAGTTTCTCAGTATCCGAAGATATGAGAGTAGAATGATTCCTAGTGGGTCTAGTTGGTGTAGGGGGTGGTGTATTCCTAGTCTCCTCTACCTCCTTCCATTTTCCCTTCTTCTCAACTCATAATCATCCTCTACTGATTCTTCCTCCTCTTCAATAACATTGACAGGTTGTTCAACAATAGTTATCTCCACCTCCAGACTTTCCTTATGACTCTCAGGATCTAACCTAGTGACGGGATCATTATTACTATTACTAATAGAATTATCAACCTTAGTATTTTCTACATTCTCTGTTCCTTCTACCAATTTCTCAATCTCCTCAGCTATCAAGTGCTCCTTAACTTTTTTGACATTTTGCTTTGCTTCAAGATCATCATGACTTTTCTGCTCAACAATACTTAGTTGAATTGTATCTTGTATAATTATGTCTTCAGCCTCAGTAGTAGTTAGGGTTGGTGTTGGTAGAGTAAGTCGAGTTAAACGTCTTGGAGGAATATGAAGTCTAATAACAGTCGACTTTCGTGGAGCACTTGATTCTCCTTCATCCACATCAGGGTTAGGTGACCTAGAGGTGCTAGTTGTCCTATGCATTCCCTGGGTAGACTCAATTGGCTGTAACTGAGTCGTAGGAACATCTACCCCAAACACTGCAACATACATCTGATAATTCTCCGTTAGCTTCATTTCACTAGTTATCATCCAAACCAGAATCTTTATTCCAACTCCTACCTTATTCTTCCCTAAACTGAATATGCTTTTAACAATCTCGTCATGTTCTAGGTTGTGATACTTATCACGAACTCTTTTTGATATCTCAGGGAATGCAATCATGTAGCGACTTATAATGAGTTTTGTGAATTTGGGATAAGAAATCAATGTTGATGGATGTTCAGGAGAGTAGTGAAGGCCTTCCCAAAGCAAGTCAGCATAATCAACATGTATATTGTTGACAAAGCAGTAAAGCATCTGCAAGATCTGCAAAGGCGGTTGATCATAACTAGTAACTCGTGTTGTCAGACATCTTGAAAACATCTTGCAAAGTGTCTGCCATGGTTGTACGAGACCGATTGTCTTAAAGTTGGATGGCGATCTTAATTCCAGTGTAAAACCAAGTTCATTCAAAAAGAATTCTGAGAACTTTGGAGCAGCAACAAAGCATTCATGATTGTTGCCTGTGGCTTATGGCAGTTGAAATATCATTCTAAAATCATCAAGAGTCATAGTGAGGTCTTTCCTGTCAAGCATAAACTTGAGCCTATACTTTGATGCATCTTCCTTTAAAGTATGCTAGAATTGCCCAAAATAGATCCATGGTAGACGAAGCAGCAATGCTGAATCTGAGTGGATGGTTCTGAAGAATGTTTGCCAGGATTTTGCTTTTGTTTGGGCACAAAGGATTGTCAAGATCAATCTTTTTGTTGGCTACCATGGGAGCATAGCATTTGTTGGGTGGACATAATTCATCGTGACGAACATCAGCTTATCTTTGTGGTTGTGCCATGATGATTTCTGAATGATTGATGATAAGATATTAGATAACAAACAATTTATATAACATTTTTGTCTCTTCCTGCTTTGTCTGTTTTATATGTTCTGGCAATTCTTTTTGAACATATTTTTGATCAATTTGTTTCTCATGTGCTTATTCTTGCTTTTTCTAGCACATGTCATACGCTTTATTCGATATTTTCTGATTTTACTTTTTTGTGTTTTATGGCAATTTCTTTTTTGAACAATACTTTGGATTTGCTTTTTTGTGTTTGATTGTCTCTCTTTCTGATTAGAATAACCTCACTATAAATTTTTAATGAAATGAATACACTTACAGAATGATGAAATACCTCTGATTGTAATAAGACTTAAATTTGAGAAATTTAAGAGATATCATTCAAATTCTTAAAACTTTTTGTGAAAGAGTACCATTTTTGACACAATACAGAAATTGAGAACCTTTTTTGAAATCATTTGTGCAAAAGCATTTGTATTTGATAACATAGAATCAATCAAACTCAATTAAACAATTGAATGGTCATTAATTCACTCACTCCTCATTATGTTCATTGCAGAAAATGGTCGAAACCGAACATGACTTAGACCACTTAAACAATTGAGAATAGAATTACGAGACTCAAGTTATTTTGAAATTCTTCCTTGTCCTATAAATACCCCTCAAATCATCATTAGAGGGTGAGGCCTTGTAATAAACATTTTCCCTTTCACTCCATTTTATAACATTTGAAATTTGAATACTTTCCCTCCTCTACTATTCTCTCTAAGCTTTCATGGTTGATAATGTATGATTCAAGATAAACAAGACCTATCAGATTAACATGCTCAATCAATTCATTGATTTCGCCTTGAGTTTGAGTTCATGTCTTTTTGATTGAATCGAAAAGTTTTTGATATTCTGATTTGACATTTTCTTGTTCCTTTATCAAAGATTATACTTGAAATTCCAAAGACACGTTCTCACTCTCATGTTTTTCCATCTTTGATATCCAAGAGGTTTCATAAACGTTTTTCAAAGAAAATTCACATTTACGTTTTTCTTTTTCATGTTGTAATTGTAATTCGAAATCAAGACTTTGTTTTTGACATCTCTGACATCGTTTTCAAGAATGTTTATTCGTTTTTGTATGCCCTCTTGAATTTCAATGGAATCCCTTTGAATTTTCTCAATCTCTTCTTGCACATTATTGTTTACACATTCATGACTCAACAACACACAACATTCGATTTCATGCTTGAGTTTTTCTTCCAAGAGTTGATCTTTCAAAAGTTCATTTTGATTCCATGATGTATTAAGATCATTTTATGTTGAGTCAAAAACATCTTTCATTTCTTTTATGTCTTCTGAAAATCATCTTTGAAAAATTTCAAAATTCAAATGTAATGCATGAAGAATTGGGTTTTTTCACCGCTTGTTGACAAAATTTAGTTATACCGGTTTTTTCTTTAGTTTATAGAAAATGCTTCACAATTTAGAATTTGTTTATATCAAAGCAAACAATGTCGTTATTTCATTTTCCATCTTTTCCAAATACAGTTTCATTGGGTTTGGACTAGGCATAGAAGCCTCAGAAGGTGAAGCCGATGTACTTGCATTTGAATGATTTTCAGCAGGTATAAAAGTAGATGAAAAATATTTTTGTTCAGCAGATAATTCTTTTTGTAGAACAAAATCTTCGTAAAGAGCATTTAATTTGTTGTAATCAATTGTATGAACATTTTGTTTTTTCTCAATAGCAATCGGATCCTTTAATTTGTTTTCCATTTTCATTTGACTCTTGGTTGCATCCTCAAGTATCTCTAACATGCACATGAATTTTTGTATCACCAAAGCAAGAAGCATCATATAGTTATGGATTATGAGAAATTGCTTTCTTGAGAGTATAAGGATTTTCGTACCCCAAACCATGTTTGACATTTGGATCGTAAAATGACATTGGTTTTGGTCCAAGCATGAACATTCCTTGTAACGATCTACCAATTCTTAGAATCACATTTCCATTTTCTTTAACTTTTGCCTCAAGATCTAGAATAGTGTCGTGATATTTATCTTCATTCTCACTCCTCTTTCGTTTCAAAATTGTTTGTGTTTTTTGAAGTTCCACACTTTGACTTTTTAACTCGATAACATTCAATTGTAAGGTGTCTCGTTTTTGTTCTAGATCTCGAATGATGTCTTGATCATGAATAAATTAATTATGTAACTCATTTTCTAATTGCCTTGCTTTATTGTTAGCCTTAATGAATTCATTAAGAAGGTAGTGTTATTTCCTTTAGTCATCTCAAAAACCTGAACCTTTTCCTTATACAACTCAAGTTGTTGAGTTAAAACTTTGTTTTGTTGTTTTACTTTGTCAGCCTTTATTTGTTGTTTCTCAGCTTCCTTATAGGCATTTAGAGCTAATTGTTCTAATGCATATGATGCTTGAACATTGTTATCGTGTTCAACACTGCCACTTTTAACATCTACAATTGGTTCATCAAATATAATGTTGCTATCAATTTGATCATCACCAATTGTATTGTTAATAATTTTAAGTTGCTTCGGATACTTATGCTCTTGATTATCTTTAACAAATAATGGATTCACATAACTGGTGGATAGTGTTTGTACCTCACTGAGAAATGCAGAATCATAGCTTGGCCCTACATCAAAATTAATGTTTGTGGGTTGAATTTTGGCCATCAAGCACATATTCGCCCTTAATTCCTCAATTTCTTCCATCCGAGTAGCATCAGCAAAAAGAAAGTCATTATGTTCATCAGTAAGAGTTATTCCTGCTTCATCCTGTTTTGCTAGAAACATCTGTTTCATGAAGTACTTTGAATCTCAAACTCTTGGCTTTTGATAATTACGAGCAGAATGACCTTTCTCACTGCAGTTGTAACATTGAACATTTGCAGTAGTTCCTAAAGACGTAGTTCAAAGAGTTCTTTGTATGTTTCCATCATCATTTTGAACATTATTACCCTCAATGACTTCCTCTTGAACATAAGAACGTCTTGTATTTCTGCCATCGTTACCAGAATTCCTGCTTTGAATATGTACTCTATCAGCTTGAACAATTGCTTGATTTTTGGTGTTGGAAGAAGTAAGAAGACGATTATTTGTTGGGTTAGAGAAACGTTGAGTGATTGCACGAGCAAGTAAAATCATTACAAAAGTGGGTCTTCAGACTTGTTTTGTACTGCATCCCCTTGATAATCATCATCATAATCAACCACTGAAGAAGGATGTGTGACATAGTAAGGTAAGGTAGTTCTGGAAGAGGAACCCGTATGTGCCACCAATGCAAGAGGATCATGTGATTTTTCTAACTTTTTTGCTCTAGATGCATTTACCAGTTTCTAAAATTGTTGAAGATAATCAAACAAATCATCATAAGTATCTTCTGTTAATCTCTTTGCAAGACGAACTTGAGTAACATACTTAAGGCAATTCAGGTTGTAAACAGTTTAGGAACTTCGTGTTAATAGTAACTAAGGGAAATGTGATGCCATTTCATTCCAGATCATTTATTTGCTGAGCAAAACGATTGTAGATTGACACAAGTGCTTCTCTTGGTTCAGCAACGAATTGATCAAACTCATTATTGAATCGCGTTTCCCTGTTAACTTTGTTTTGCACGGTTCCTTGCATTAGTCGTTCAACTCTTTCCCACATGGCTTTTGCAGTAGTACAAGCATCCACAGAGTTATAAATCTCATTTGGAATAGAAATCAAAATCAAATTCATGGCTTCAATCTTAACTTCATAGTGTTTTAAATCATCTCCTGTTAAAACTTCTTCTGTTTGTCTCGTTGGAGTTTGAGAATTAAGAAGAACGTAGTCTTTGAACTCATATGGACCTTCATCATTTGCCTTGTTAAGCCACTTTCTGTTTTCTCTCTTTCGATTAAGATACCTTCTGAAATGACTTGCCCATGGTATATAACTGCCTCTTTCAAGCATCGGTGGTCTAGTCTTAGAACCGACATCAGTAGGAGATTGATGATGTGTATTAGAAGTCGACATATCGTGTGACTCAAAAATTGGATCTTTGTAGACGAAAAAGAGTTATATTTGTGATTTACCACAAACTTAAATACTTGTCGAGTCTGACACGTGTCACAAATTTGATGTCCAAATTCAGAAATGAGAAACTTGTCTAGAATACCTAAATTTGGTAACACTATACTCGGACAACACTAATTCGCGGACAACACTAAACTCGGTAAAATGAAATTCGGAATGTTTCTCGGACAAAGCTAAACTCGGACAAATTACAAATTCGATATATACACTTTTTAAAAAACCTTTCATTCAAAATTCGATATATCAATTATGATAAAACAGTAATAATATCAATTTTGATGAAACTTGTATCGTTTAAAGTGTTTCCGAAATTGAATATCACAAATTCGATAAAACTGAAAATGTGTTTTTCACACTTAGAATCCGAAAATGATCACAATTTCGATAAAACCAAAAGAAATGATCACTTTACGATTCACAAATCCGTATTATAATGTAAAAACATATCTTTTTGTCCCGTTTAACATAATTTTGAAAAAACCAAAATTGTATCAAAATGATGATATGATATCGAATTTAACTTTCCTAACACAATTCATAATAAAACCGAGAAATTGTGTATCTATTACAACTGTTTAGACTTAATTATGAGAATGAGACTGTTGGGTTCAGTTCTTGAGCCCTTCAATCTTTTAGTAGATTTAAACATAAAATCTCCTAAGTATTACTCAAGCTGAAGTCTTTCAGCTTGAGTCGCTGAAGGTTCTTCAGCGTCAGCTCTTCAGGTCCTTAGAAGATTGGAAGTATCTTCACTTCAGTTTATGCAGCGGTACAGAAACTGAAGAAGGCTTTTGGTAAGAGCTTGAGTTCATCTTGGTCGACAATTCCAAGCTGAACGTTGTCTATCTTCTTAACAGAAGTTGAAACGTGTTGTTTCACTTCTAGAAGGTTTACAATGCAGCAAAAAGATTGCTTTATGTCAAAAGGAATAAAGCAATCTCCTTGGGAAAGTAACCTCTAAAAGTTGGTATAGAAGTATAACAACTTTCCTCAAAGGACAGTACCTAGTACTAAGAAAGCAAACGTGCATTAAATGGTAGTTCAACCACCCATTTAATGCTTGTCACGTAGTCTAGGTTAAACTTGTAAACCCTAATACCTTTGCCTATAAACGGAAAAGGGATTCGCAGAGTAAATGTTATCTCTTCCAATTAATGTGAAACACATTGAAGAGTTCATTTATCTCTCAAACAAACTGAATAGAAACTGCTGAAGCTGAAGCTTCAGTTCTAGTCGAATAGTTTGTTTTCTTATTTCTCATAACTTTGGTTAGAAAATAAGTTCAAAGGAGATAACACCCCAATTGTCATTCATCCACCTTGCTATTCCGCAAGCAAAGTATGTCATAGATTCTTTATTTGATTTTAATAAGAACCTATACGTTGAAAAATATTTCTGTGTGTTTTAAACTTGTTCTTTATATTCTTCATATATATATATTTGTTTAAAACTCACTTTGTTGCCATGGAATCAAATTAGTTTAACTTGATAAACCCTATATCAGATTCCAAGGGACCAACAAGTGGTATCAGAGCCTTCTGGTTTATAAAATCCCTTTAAAATTATATATAAAAAGGCTCAAAGATTTTTAAAATCAAGATCCATCTTAATGGCAGCAGTAGAAGTACCACAGACTCTTGAATATAGGGGTGGCCAGTTAAATGCCGCTCCTGTACTAGAAGTGGAAAATTTCACCAACTGGAAAAAGAGGTTTATGTGCCACATCCTTGGTATTTGTAACACCCTCAAAATACGATACGCAACGGAATACAACGATTGGGGTGCTACTTCATTATACATGCACACGAGTTCTAGTAAACGTTCAAAGATACGTTTATAAAACACAAGTTCAATTATTAGAAAGATAAGAGTTACATAGGTCCTAATACCATTATAGAAATTATTTTTAAAAGTCACAACACGACTTGATTTCTAAAACACTTGTTTAGTTTATGACACTACTTCACCGAGACACCGTCCTTGATATCCGCGTTCCGTCCCATCCAGCCATCAACATCAATTAACCTGAGATACATCCTTAAAAAGTCAACAAAACGTTGAGTGAATTCGTAGAGTTTACAAATAACAGTTAGAACGCATATTTTGGTTCAACAAAATGTATAACGTTGGCTCGTAAGTCAAGTTATAAAAATAGTGATTTCCAACTAAAGATCCCGTGTACCGAAACTTAACACATTCATTCCCGTAGGACGAAATTATGTCCGAGAAGTATGCCACTTCTCCTAATACTAACCACAAAATGTCCGTTTGACAGGGTGGTCCCAACGGATTCAAACCCCGGACAAGGTTGTCAAACCCAATAGATCTATTTAATGCATTAGCGTCCACCAACACATGGTAACTAACGGTCACACAGCAAAAAGGCATATACTCAGTAGTGAAGGAATCATATTCAGGTATCAAAACAGTTTGCGTTCAATTTCACAAAAACAAGCAATATATCCCCCTCGCGGAGTTAAAAACATTGAAAACTTTAAAAGCGAGGCTATGAACTCACCTTGGTCGAAGCCGAAGATCAAATAACCGAAACAATTCACGAAAATTCAATGAACACGATCACGACCTATAATTTATGTCGCTCGATTACTATTCTGAAAAGTATAGTCAACGATGCGTACATCGCATCAACAAAATTATATATATATATAGTATATATATATACACATTCATACATGTGATGAGAAATCCACTTGCGCCTTAGATCCCAAAACCCCCCACAACATTGAGTTATAATTGTCCCTCACGTTTTATCTTACGTGACTTTAATTGAAAACATTATATTTTCGATAACTTTCTATTTTTAGAAAGTTACTATTTTCGGAAAGTTACCATCTTTGGTAAGTTTAAATATCTAAGTTTATTTTTAATACTTATCATTTTATTTATATCCATGTACTTAGTTAAAAATTATATAAGCCTTATATGACCCGTTGACTTTTTTAAGGCAACATTTGACTTTTATACTTATATGTATTTTTACCCAAATCTAACCCGCGCCAAACGACCCTCTAAATCACATTTTCACGATTCGGAGTAAAAGATATTGTATGCGAAACGATATTCCGGACAACTTTTTAGTTTTAGCCGAGACCCGAAACTCGACGGAAAATGACGAAAATACCTCTGCAAGAATCTGCTGTAACTTGTATTTTTAATAAAAACGCAGCAGTTTGACCATCGGTTTTGATCCGCTATATCACGTTTTCGTGACTTTGACCAAAAAGAGATTTTATAGAAAACGTCATTCCGGACAACTTTCGTGTATCGCCGGAAGGCCGAAACGGAATCGAAAGTGCCCAAAACGGCCTTCGAAAATCTGATCAGCAACCAATTTACTAAACATAGCTGTTTGCAATTTATAAGTTTTTCAAAACTTGTTTTCGCTCTAGTTTCTTCGTTATTAGGAGTTAGAAGCTCTACCTTATATCAAAACGATCGTCTCAGAAAGCTTAATCATATTTTTCAATCAAAAAAATTAGATTTTACAAAATCTCGTGTCTCGAAAAACGTGCCAAAGATTTTGCTCATTTTTGACACATACCAGACGTGCCGTAAACTATTTTTTTTACCAACAATTCACTCGCAATATATCTAGTATAACCTATTCACATCATCCAATCAACCCCTCAACACTTTTAATCTAATCTATGCAAGTTTCGCTCGGATTTCATCACATGCAACAATTAAAATTCAAATCAAATAACGAAACAAATGACAAAAGAATACTCACAACAACACCACAAGTGTGGGTTTCGGCTTCGGATGGGTCTCAGACCCGCAGCTACAAAACACAACCGAACCAAACGTTTTTCCCAATCAAACTAACAATTTTGACTCAACAATCTAACCATTTTATACACCCTTGTATACACGAAATCTTCTAGTTTGAACCGAGAATCAAGAACTCGAAATACTTATAGCTTGTGCAATATTTTTAGTGAGATATGTAGGCCTTGATGAGAGGATCAATAATATGTAATCGGATTATTTTGCATGTCGGAAATTTGACCGAAAATGAGGTGTGAGTGGTGGTGGCCGGCGTACAAAAGAGAGGAGGAGGGAGGAGAGTAAATTTTTTGATAAAAAGTTTATAAGTGTGTGTGTGGTGACTATATATAGAAAACAACTTTGAAGTTTTGGCACTTTTGGTCCTTCCTTCTTATTATTCTTTCAAAGTTAGTACAAAGCGTTATTTCTTTCCTTTAAATCGGCCAAAGACTCGGGTCACACCATGTTTAGTAAATATGTTTATCCCGTCACGTTTTATTTTAGTTTCTAATATTAGTAAAATGTGTACATTTTAAAACACCAGTTCGACTCAAGACTTAGGAACAAAAGACGACATTCGTAAACATCATAAATTTACGATCTTAAAAATTAATAACGAGATGCGTCGAAATTTTTACGATGTTCAAAACGATTAACGAACGCGCGGTCAAATGTTGACTCGCGAAACGTCAAAAATAAATATTTTAAATTTCCGTTCGTAATAAAATACAAAAATAATTATTTATGACAAATAAAATTTTAAATGTTGACGTTCGCTTACGAAAACTCGTAAAATAATAATAATGATATCGAACTCGCGGTCGTCATACGCGTCATGAAACTCGGGTTGTTACAGTATTGAACCTCAATTTAAAAATATCATCAAAAATGGTCATTTTATCCTCATGACAGCTAGTCAAAGGAAGCCAGAAGGACAATGGACTGCAGATGAGAGAAAGGCTGCTAACTTAGATCATCGACTCAAAAGTCTCATCATGTCTGTCCTTTGACCAAATGAATTCTTTCCTAAACTGCTTAACAGCTAAATCAACCTGGGATGACCTGATACTGTATCATGAGGGCCCCTC
>BQNB010000579.1:131842-166384 GCA_026074375.1 Tanacetum coccineum | reverse complement strand
GATAGCAAATGTGAGCATTAAGCACCATAAGAAAAATCACACACCTTTGCTAGATTTGTCAAGTCTTTGTCAATCACCATTGTAAGCACGAACAAGTTATCTTTAAAGTCATAGCCTGCAAAACTATACCTTAATATATGATAAGACACGCACCTGTGAAACCCAACTACAACATCAAATAAGCAATATTTAATTATCCCCGTAATCACATCTTCAAATAATCTCCAAAACGAGCCATAAATCATAAATAATAAACTACTTGAAATATAGTTCTGTCCGAGATCCAAATCCATCCAAAAACCAAGTAACATGTACTATCCAATATCTTACAAAGCTAGCAGTACTAAATACTTTGTCGGACGACTCTGGCAGTATAAACTGCTTCTCGGACAATACTAGTAGTTGAAACATTCTTCTCGGACAATACTAGTAGTTGAAATTGCTTCCTTGTGCGAACAGTACTAACCTACTCAAACAGTATTAACCATGATCGATCAAAGCAGGTTGCATTAACAATTTTTGAACAACACAAAGCATGGGCGAACAGTATTAACTTAATACTGTTATACTTCTTCAATCCTAAACAGTAACAACTTGTTTTGAGCAGCTTTAGATATTTCGAACAACATTAACCTTCTTGTATTAGTACCAAGAGACGAGCAATACTAATGTATCAACCAATACTAAAAATGTTCAAACAGTATTAACATTCCATTGTGCTCAAACAATATTAATATACATAAAACCCAAATCGAATCATGTTCCTTGTAATTCATACCGCCATATCTTCCTTGTGAGCTCATCAAAACAATCAATAGCAGTAGTAGGACATGTAGATTCGACACCAGAAAACATACTACTAGGGTTCATCATCACCCATGTGGGTAACTCACCAGAACTAGTAATATTATAAATAAGAACCATATTAGGGTTTTATCATCACAACAAATCAAAGTCTTTGTTATTTTGTACTTCTACTCGTAACTTCTCAATCTTTTCACTGTTTCCATGTAATTAATGAAATAGTTTCCTTGTAATTAATGAGTAATTAATTGTATTAATTATGTTTCCTTGTAAGTCATGATCTCTTCCTATATAAAGAGATCATAGACACATAGTTTTAGTATCCAGAAAAAGTGTGTGTTGATAGTTGTTCATAGCTTCAAGGTTGTAAGCCCTAGTACTGATTAAGAGTACTCGTATTATTAAGATTAATAATATTGGAGCGTTTTAGTGATATCATTGTTTATGCAAGTTTACTGTTTCATTGATATTCACATATATTCTTCTAAGTATTAAAGAGTAGATTCCGCATACTCTTTGGTATTCACAAAGTTTCTACCATAAGTTGTTTTGGATTTATCCAAAGTAACTTAACCCTTACAAGCTAAGGAATCGATCTACTGGATAAATATCATGTCAAAAGTTATAAAAAACAAAGCGGAATAAGAACAAAGATATATATAACAAGGTTTACCAGTCATACGTTTCACAGCCCAATTCTAGATGATCAATTCTAGAACGGTTACAATCTAACAGGGATCAAAGATCCTTGGGGCTACACCAACTCTACTAGACGTCTACATCTTTAACACTTTGTGTACACACACTTTTCTGGATATCTTAAACCTACACACCTAATACCTTTTATATAGAGGGATATTAAGGCTTACAAAGGAACTAATCAATAATAAGGAAACTAATTTAAATCACATAAACACATTAATATGTTTCCAAATCATTATCTTAACAACTTTGACCAAGATCTCATCAATTTCTCCACCACTTAAAAAATTCTTTTAATGAATTTAGATCATTTTGTTTCATTCTTTTATTTATTTTGTCTCATCAAATTTAGAATCCCAACCGGTTTTATACCCAGCTAGCACGGTAGTAGGATTTGTAATTTTCATTTCTTGTAATAGACAATCATGTATGTTTTTTACCAGTTAATATGATGTGTTGTATATGTCATGTCGATCTCGACTCTATTATGAATAGTGATCCCAAGTCAGTTATATAATCACTGTGTGAAGTGATCTTGTTATATATAAATGGTTGTTTATGTTATGTCGACTTAATTATGTTATGTGTATGTATCCCAGTCATGTTATATCTCACTGTTGATGTGATCTTGTTATATATATGTTGTACCCATGTCACGTTGTGATGTTTATTAAAAATCACGTGTTTTATATTGTTGTGATTAGAACAATATGCCGCCAAGAAGATCCTCTACTACTGCAAGGGCTGCTGCTACTGCTATTGCAAGGGCAGCAGCTGCTGCTACCCCTATGACAGCTGCTGCTGTCGAACAACTAATCGAAGCAAGAGTGTTCGCGGTACTTGTTAATCATGAAACTCTTCGAAATAACACTAATAGCCATGGCGACGAAAGCCACAATTCTGACACTAGAATTAAAGGAACTGTACGCACTCCTCGTGAGTGTACGTACAAGGATTTTTTGAAATTGCAAGCCCCTTACTTTAAAGGGCACTGAAGGAGTGGTTTGTGCAATCACAATGGTTCGAAAAGAATGAATTCGTGTTCATATCACAACTGTGTGTGGAGAACCAAGTTAAGTTTGCTACATGCTTTTCCTTGAAATGCTCTAAACATTTGGAAACTCCACATAAGACTGTTTCTCTAGATGTGCTATGCTATGGACTGGAAGGCACTAAAGAAGATGACGACAATCAAATACTGCCCAAAGGGTGAAATCAAGAAGTTAGAAATTAAGCTCTAGAACCTAAAAGTAAAAGGTACTGATGTCGCAAGTTACACTCTACGTTTTCAAGAGCTTGCACTGATTGTTGGAAAGGATGGTCACTATGAATCAGAAGAAGTTGAGAAATATATTGGTGGAATTCCTGATATGATTTGGGGAAATGTAATGTCATATCAACCCAAGACGATGGGGAAAGCAATTAAGTTTTCCAATGATCAGATGTATCAAAAAGTCCTCACTATTACTGAAAGACAAGCTGAGCAAAAGAGGAAGTTGGAGTTTAATACTGGAAACAATCAAGGGCACCAACAACAAAACAAGAGACAGAATCACTAGACAGCTTACACAGCTGAGGCCTGGTGAAAAGAAGGAGTAACAACAGAATCATTGCCTTAGTGTACAAAAAGCAACTATCACTACAAAGGTCCATGTGCGTCCCAGTGTAATAAGTGCGAAAAGAAATCAGTTTATCTGGCTCGGACTGTAGAACTTTCTGTTCCTCCCAAAAACGATAATAATAACAATCGAAAACTTCGGGATAACTCAAATGCTGTCACACTTGTTATATGTGGTGTTGAGGGGTACATCAAGAAAACTTGCCCAGAGCGAAGAATGAAATTAGTGTAACAGACGAAAGGTAATTGCAATGCAACGTAACTAAGGTTTATATAAAACCCCATAATTTCATAAATATAAATATCCATCATTAAGTTAGATGAAATACAATCTAACAGTTATATATGAACACAACCTCTTCGGAAATTTTTCTTTATTATATTACATTACTTACTTTGCCAATATATCTATTATCAATATATACCTGCAATAACTAAAGTTAACGGGCTCAGGCCAACCTATCTATGGCAAACCTACTGCATATATGTTTCCAGCAAACATCATAACATGGTAATCATCATAATATCATTATTACAAGGTACATATTCCTATAAGGGGTACCATTTGCAACATCCAATCAAACGAGCTTTTAAACCATTATCTGTATATGCCCTAACCCCTAATCTCATTGAAGGGTTAACCCCGTAAATGTGAATGTACAAGCTACAAAATCCATAATGTACAAGCAAATAAAATCACATTTGAATATAAATCCCTTACTCAAATAACAAATCTTAAAGCTGTAATGTACAAGTCATTAATCATTACCTCTTAAATAGCCGTTTATACCCATCCCTTTTTCATTCTAATTTCTTCACCACCACTTAAGCAAGTTACTACACTCATTTTACAAGGTGTAAACCCTAAATATTCTATTCATAAGCTTTCATACATCTTTTTACACTCAAAACCCTAATTCAAAACCCTAAACCCTAAAACCGAGCTAGTTTCTAAACCATGACTTTCGTTTCTTCGTTTTTATCCATTGTAACTTAAATCACTACTTATAAAAGTTATAATAACATAAATTACAACATTCTCAATCATAACCCATTAATCATTTCATCATCAACAACTTCAATCTACAAGAAACAAATCTAGAAAACCCTAATTGTACCCTAATTATAATTTTGACCCATTTACTCATTTTCAGACCATCTCATTCTCAAGTAAGCAACCAAGGTCATTGTAAACCCATAAAATGAGTTTAAAAACCTTTATCTATCATTAACCATCCTTTCTTCAACAATGTACGAGAATTACAAAGCTAGAAAACCCTAAAAGCCTTATATGAACCCTAATTCCAAGCCTTGACTTATTCTTTCAATTTCAACCTATTTTTTATACTTAAACCAACGACCAAACATCATTGAGTATACTATATATCAGCCCTAGGATCTGTATTCCATCATTCTAATCAAGAGTATGCAAAATAAAAACCAAGAAAAGGATCAAGAACACCCAAACTTGCCTTAATCAACCCCGTGACCTCATTTCCATTTCTTCCAATTCTAATCTGTTTTAAAAACCCAAACCAAATTGCTAATCTTTGCTAATCCTTGAACCTATATCAGACCTTGGCTACAGTAAAATTAACTATCCTTAAATCCTTTATACACAAATAAATGGCTTGAAAAAACTTATGAAAACCCTAGTCCGAACCCCCGAAACAGGCACCCGAACTCCCTCACCAACAATTGTTGACCCCATTTCAAAACCATTCCAAGTGAAAATAACGTAGTGAACCTCTTATAGAATTCCCCTCTTTAGCAGATTAGTAACCTATGTTAGACCATTCCTTGGTCAAAATTGAGAGCACATGGCCTCTCTTTTACTTACTTCAGCCGCGGCATCACCAAGACCAAAACACCTCACCAAAGCTACTTCCTAGCTTATACACCACATCTACTAGCTTCTCCACATCCCTACCTAGCTTGTACACATGCCCCATCTCAGATTTCAAGCATACCTTAACCTTAAGGATCTAGACAATAAATAGGAACCATAAATCATTCATTTTTCTTCAACCCCCACTATCCTCCTCTTTAACCCTTACAAGAGAATAATTTGATCTAATAGGTCCTAAGTGATCTTAAGAAGGCTCAAGTTTATAAAGGAAGCAAAAGAAACTAAGAAACAAAGCCCGGGAGTCATTATTCTAGGCGTACGAAGCTGAAAGTCGTGATTTCTGACCCCGTTCCAAGCCATAAGCTCAAGACCAGGGAGTTTCTCTAAGCGCCTTGACGATTATTGATTTATATAATGTTATAAAAGTTTTCATATGAATTTGCTAAAAAATCAAGATAAAAAAGCTTTGAACACAAAACCAAGTGTATGCTTTGTATAAAGATTAATTTTCACTTGACTTTTTGTTGGGAGAACCCTGGGGACAAGCTTGACAGGTGTATTAGGTGGATACACCGTCAATGCTAAAAGTGGTTTTGGAACTGAGGTTTCAGCCCTTTTGATTTCATTTACATCTTTGGACCAAAAAATCTGTTCTGGGGTCAAATCTCTTTGTGGTGCAAAGGTTGCAAGAAGGTTCTCTTTCGAGTAATCTGGGGGTGCAATCTTAACTTTATTTTCCACACATAGAGGGCTTTTCATTTTCTCAAGCATTCTTTTCCTAGTTATCTCAGCTATCTCACGAGTATCCTCTGAGTCATGTACAACAGGGGGTGCATGATTGGTCTTGACTATTTCATGACCATTATAGAGAGCAGACTGAACTTGTTTTGCATGAGTGAGATATAAGGGATTTTTATAGCCTATCGCTACCTTGTTCTTTTTATCATAAAACGATTTTGGTTTACATAACATGTGAACCGTTTGAACAGACTGATCTTGTTTGTATAATCTATCTTCAACCTTTTCTTTTAGCCTTTTTATGTCTAAAAACTCTTCAAGGAATTTGTCTTCTTTTTGTTTAAAATCCTTTTTCAAAATGGTCACTTCTTCCGTCTTTGACTTATAATGGCCAAGGGTAGAACGAAGTTGCATTTATACAGAATGAAGTTCTGATTTTAAAGAAGTTTCCTTTCTATTTTAGTCAGAGATATTTATTCTCATTTGTTCATCAATTTTTCGTTCTTTATCAGTTAATTCAAACTTTGCCCGTTTTTCATATTCCCCGACCAGTTCCTTATATCTCGCAAGTTCAGAGGTCACTGAGTCATTCACTACCATGTCAGGCTTATTAGCTAATCTACTTTGTACACCCTGTTCATGCATTTCATCGAGAATAGACATTAATGCATCATTTCGTACAGAAGATACATTACTTTGTACAACATGTTCTTCGTTGTCTTCCACATACTGATCATACGGAATAATATTACTATCACTCGTATAGTCAGCATCAGAGTCAACAACGTAGTTGTGTTGTACATCGTTTTGCATCTCGTGTACTTCATGATACTCATCCATATGATCTACAAAGGTATCATGATCTTGTACCTCAAACGGATTATTCGAGTCATATGATGGCCCGGCTTCATCGTAGATTGGATCTTCAGATGTGAGATTTGCCATGAACATGGTCTGTGTAGTGGGACCCTCATCAACATCAGAGTCGAATGCATCACATTCATCAGCTTCAAAGACATGATCCACGTTGAGTGCCAAATCATTCTCGGGTGAATCATCCACATCATCATTAACGTTGGTAACCTGTTCCCCTGCAAGAAACAACGACTGTTCTTCATCCAGTACTGCACCACTCTCCTGGGCTTGCATTAGTAGCATCTTGTCCTTGAAGTAGTCTGAATCTTGAAGTCGCTTTGGCCTTGGACATTCACGTGCTATGTGCCCTAGTCCGTTACAGTTGTAGCACTTGATGGGTTTCGCTTGACCAGGATTAATCATGCCTCCTCGGTTCTGACCTCCTACATTCCCCGCTACACCATTTCCTCTTGCATTGTTTCTCTGAAATGGTCTTCCTTGATTAGTCGCATTGTATCTTCCACGGACATCTTGAACCACAACTTTCCCGTCTTGAACCATAGCTTTGTTCCTTGCATTAGACGAAGCTCTAAGTTGATTGTTTGTTTGAGGAAGATGTGATTTGTACGATTGAGTGAGGAGGGCAAGTGTGTTGGATAAACTTTCAATCAAGTTTTCTGTTGAAGAACTTCCTGAGTCCAGTTGAGAGTTGTCAGTTGTGGGAGACTTGGATGGTTGTGTTGGATACTGCTGAACTGAGGCGTCCGACACTAGTGCCAACGGATCATTATTTGGTTGAATGAACCTTTCCATCATAATTCTGTTCTCATTAGCATGCACCTCATGTTGCTTCAAGTAAGCATACAACTGATCAAAGTTTGACTCTTTCAAACCTCTGTTAAGTTTGACTTCAGTTATGAATCTACTCCACTCAGGTAACATGTTGTTCACAAACTTTGAGTTAAGCTGCATCCTGGGCATGGTCATCTTGATGTTTCTCATGTCATTAATGAGCTTCGTAAACCTAACGTAGTATCCTTGAATGGTTTCTCCTTTGTTTTGACGGAAGTGTTCAAATTCATCGTATAACTGAGATTCCCTGTCATCCTTTGTTAACTCAGAACCTTCCAGAATCATCTTCACGTTTTCCCAAATGTCTTTGGCGTCAGTATAGTGATTGATGAGTGAGTAGATGTCCTTTGGTATACCTTGAAGTAGGATATTGGTTGCACGAATGTCAGCTTTATACCTTTCCTTTTCTTCAGCTGAAAGGTCGTTAAGGACTCTAGCACGTACTGGACCTTGTTGAACTGCACCCTCAGTTCCTCCAGCAATAACATCTGAGACCGTTCCCATATGAAATGGTCCTTCTTTGATGGACTTCATAATATTCTCTCCATTATCCTTTCCTAGACAGTACAGACGTATACGTTGTTGCCAAGATTCAAAGTCTGTTCTATCAAGCATTGGTGGGCGTGTATCAGAACCGGCACACTGGATGTCTTCTTGCATACTAGACATCTTGTATTATTATGATATGATATGTTTTGATCGATCAATGATTAGTGAGTGTACGTTAAAAGTGGTGAGGTTAACGTATTCGTATTTTGTTTTAGTGATATTAAATCCCGAGTTTGAAATATTTCAAATTTCTAAGACAGAAGCTCAACTCGCCGCCAAAGGCTACCAAACCGCTGCAAAGAAATAAGAGAAAAGGCACTCCCGGTGGAATTTTTAAGGAAAACGGCCGAACATAACTCGCCTGCTAAGCACCCGCCGCGATGAAGGAATACAACCGCCGCCTTTATTTTAATCAAAACGCCGTTGAGTTTACAAACCGCCAGAGTTTCTTTAGATATTTGCTATTTTAAATATTAAACCCGCTGATTACTGCTCAAAACGCGCGATGGTAAGCAAACATGATTTAGTATAAAGCAATCGCTTCTTGAGAAAAACTCGCCGCTTGTTCAATACCCGCTGGTAACCAACTCGCTGCTTAGTAACAACTCGCCTCTTGAGCAACTCGCCACCTAAGCAACCCGCCGTGTGTCAGAGGGTTGGTAACCTACTTAATAAAATAATATTTTTCAGCAAACCGCCGTGAAGAAATTCTGGCAACTCTCCACGAAGAACAACGACTTTTATCACACAAAATCACCTATAAATCACCCTTTTGAATGATTTTGCTTGATTTCTTTTGCACAACACAGTACCATAAGGTAATAGCAACTAGAAACACCCAAACTTTATCAATACAAACAACAAAATTCGGAGATCTTCAAAAAACGAGCTAGAACTTTCTATGGCATACTTTTCGATCTAAAACAAGCAAGAAATCGCACATACACACGATCTAATCATCCCATAAGCTCTGATACCAATTGTGGTATATCCTATATCATAACACGGGGTCGATTCTTGGATTTGGCTAGTTTCTTAGAGAGAGAAACACTTGAGAGAGAATATCTTAGAGAGAGAAAAAAGTGTTTTCTATGAGAAAATAAACAATGACTAGCTTACTTCTTCCAAAGTTGGAAGAGCCTTATATAGTACATACAATATACCGGGTATTAGTACCCGACTTAATACCGAAAATCGTACTATTAATTATTAAACTGCGAGCTATAATAAACAGTAAAATACACGGGGTGACCGAGTCTTTTTCTAATATCTAACAATTAACCTTAAGCGAACACAAAGTTCATTGAACGACATATGTAACTTGTTCCGCCTCTCCGTCCAAAGGCTCGGCATACTCTAACTCATATTCTTCTTGAAACACATCCGCCACTTTATTATTTCTAACCTCGGGCAATATCTTAGGTGAAGGCCAATCCCAAACCGCATTGACCTTGGTTTTGTCAACATGAATCCGTCTCATTTGGAAAGAACTCGCCCTTGAGTTCTCAATAGCAAAGGCTCCATCAACCTCAAACACCTCATGAAGAACCTTATCTTTAATTAATTTGCTCTTTACATCCACTCGAAAACCTTCATATTTTTTTAACACGTCTACCATACTCCCACTGATCAATCCATGACCTAAAACATCAGGTTGTGTGCTCCCCATCAAAGACCCCCAAGTTTTTAAATGTAACAAAGATAACTTCTGTGTTTGCCATTGAAAACTTAATTTGATTTTTAATAATCATCGTTAAAATTAACCCGTAATCTAAATCATGAATGTTTAAATTATGAACGCATTCGAAATTCGTTTTTAGCTCATAATTAAAACCCTTCACATCTTCATCATCATTAAAACCCCTAATTTCTTCACAAGTCTTCAAAGTACCAACTTTATTTGTTGTTTCAAACAATAAAGTTGAAATTTTGTCATCATGTTATTTATAATTTTGAAGGTCTTGGATTGTCTCAATGTGTTCATCAACAACCTCGGCCTTCATAATCTTTTCTTCAACTTTAACCTCGGGTTTTGGTAATTGTGGTGTTACTTTGGGTGGAACGATAGCAATTCTCCTTCCTTCCCATGAGAAACGGTAGAGATTTTTTTATTAAATCATACTTGTAATTAACCTCACATCGCCAAGGTTTTCCCAATAATATATGACACTCATCAATATCATCCATAATACAAAGTACTTCTACTTTATAAGGCTTTCTTACGGTCACGGGAATCTTACAAACTTGGTAACCTTCAATTGGACAAATCTCCATTGGTAACTTTAGGAAATCTACCAATTTTCTTGAAACCAAATTATTTATGCTACAACCATCAATAATTAAAGAACATACCGAATTGTTGATTAGAATTTTCGAACAAAAAATCTTGGTTGTAGGTACTCGATCCTCTTTCTTTTCCTCTTCATATTCTTCAATTCTTCCATTGTTGAACGGGGATTGATTGCTTGCACAATTGCCTCCAAAATCGCCTAGGGTTGGACGAATTCTTTGACCTTTGTGTTTGCTACCCTCGCGATTCTTGTGGATTAATGCCCCACCTACAATCACAGAACGTAGTTCTTGTATCATGGTGTAACACCTGTCAAGTTCTGACATGGATTTGATAAAACCATGATTTATGTACTCTCGAGACCATACCCCACCAACAGTATAGGTTTCTGAATATTCTAAATCAGTCACCATCCAGAATACTAACAAGCTCTAGATACCTTAACTAGGGTTCTGAATATTCTAAATCTGAACTAAGATTGTAAAAGTACGAATTTTTTTTAAAGTTTTATAATTTTTTTTAAAAACAAACAAAACAATTTTTTTTAAAACAAATAAGATTTTTGTAAAGTGCTATTTTTTTATAGATTTTGTAAAAAAAGTTAAATTTTTTTACGAATAATAATGTAAAAAAGTTTTTTTTTAATTAAAAAACAAAAAAAACTTTTTTTTAAGAGAGAGGTGCAAAAATCATCATGTGGCAACAAAAAAACAACAATACCCTCCAATATAATTGCACCGTTAAAAATTAGACCCTCGTTAATAATTTACGAGAAATTTTTTTGCACCATTAGTACAAGGGATGTATCGTGTCCCAAAACATTGACGGAGGGATGTGTTTTGGACAATTATTTAACGAGGGACGTGAGACGGTTTTTTGACAAACCACAGGGATGATTTTTGCACTTCTCTCTTTCGTTATATAAATAATTTGATTATTGGAGAAAATAATATTTATAAGGTTAAAAACGTTCATAATGTCACTTTTAATAAAAACGTCGCATCTTCTTCGTTTTAATCCCGATTTCATCGTACTTTACATGTATGAATTCGTATTTGAAAAATCTAATCAAATATTACATTTATTATATTCATATTTAATGTTATGAATAGTAACAGTAAGTGTAGATTTATAAAAATACATTTTATAAATTTTAATTGTTGAAATCGCATATTTATTGTATCTTATTCGTTTTAATTTTGTTTCTAGTGATTCTTATGTCCACCGCTTCATAATTAAATTTTCTATCATCTAACATAGTCCATGTCCACTGTATGTTTCTGTAAAAAATTAGTTTTTATAAAAACACTTTTATACGCATAATCTCGTAAAAATCATAACTCCTTCGTTATTTATCGGATTTTCAAGTTTCTTATATGCTTACGATCCTTATGAGATGTATTATTTTTATAAAATATAAAATAAAGTATTAATTAGTTCAAATGAACAGTAGCAATTAAAAGGTTAATTAACTTATTTTATACACTTTTAAACTTTATAAAATTACCACAAGTCTTCTAATTTTATAAATTAACAACCATGGTATATAATTTAAGTCCTCTACATTGTGTCCATCATAATAGGTCCATATTGTCCAAGAAAATTGTCCAACATATTTATTTACTTATCTAAACTTTATAATTAAATAAATAATCAATACTTGACAAATAATTATATAAACTATCCATTGCTTGTAAATCCTTGTTTTAAACATATTAACATATTTAAAACATCATCTTAACCATACATAAAATAAATTCGTGTATGTATACATATGATTTCATCTTATAAACTTTAATAAGAAAACCTAGGTGATGATTTAACTATACATAATTATATAATACATGAAATGGAAGTATTGAAAAGATTTGGGTCTTAGGTAAACCTTAGATGAATGTAGAATGAATGCTGAACAAGATCAAACCCAACCAAGAAAATCCTAATTAGAAAATTAGGTTTAGAAAACCCTAATTTTCTTAAAAACCCTAATTTGAAACCTTCCTTGTATAAACCCTTGTATAACCCAAACCAAGCTTCCAAGACACCTTATATATGATTAGTAATGACCCTTGTATGCTTGTAACCCTTGAGAAATGAAAACTATAAAAGTTTTATTGGTGAAAAATCCAAGCTGTGGGTTTTGGGGTGTTTGAGAGTGTTTGTGAGTTAAATGTTTACTTATGATTGATAAGGAATGAAATGTGTACTATAAGGAACATATATATAGCATGGATAATACTAGGAAACCACTATATCAAAAACAAGCAAAGTTTTGCCTTGTTTTCTTCTATGTCTGGTTAGGGAAGCCAAAAGATAAGAAAAAGTTTAGTTTTAAACTATTAAGGATACCATAGGCTTAAGGACAAGTTAGGTTTAGGTTTACTTTGTGTAAGAAGTGATAAGACAATACTAGCATGCTTAGTTTGGCTTTCTTTCTTGCCTTGTGGTTCTTTTCATGAGTTATAGAACAAGGAGGGACACAAATTGGGTAAAAGTGGTAGTTTGATCCCTTGGATAATAACTATGATTGTTTAATAGTGTTAGTGGAGGGTTTTGATTTAATTTAGCAGTGTATACATGTGTTTGTATGGTGTAATTTGGTTAGGAGATGAATTTAACAAATGTTTATGAAGTTTTTGGGTATTATGGGTATTAGTGGGTATTTGTTGAAGTGTAGGTGGGTTTATAGTTTGCCATGCATGCAAAAGTGTAGTTTTATTGCGTTACGTAAATGTTTTACGTAACTAATAAAAATAAAAAGCATAAAGCTATAAATTATCATTCTAATAACTTTATAACACTTACTTGATGTAAACATTTAGTTGTTTGATGCTTGTTTACGTTAAATGATCATTTTTAGTTTACGCGATTTAGCTTAACGATAAAAATCAAAAGCGAACACGTAAAAGCCTAAAAATAAATAATAGAATAATTGAAGTCGTAAATGACCTAAAAATGTGAAATGTTACAGTTCCTCCCGTTAGAATAGCCTTGTCCCCAAGGCTCAAGTCGCGACACTTGACGAAGGTACGGGTTTAGTGAAAAGATGCGGATACTTTTTTTGAAATTGGTCTTCACGTTCCCATGTGAATTCAGGACCTCTCTTTGAGTTCCACTGAACCTTGACAATTAGGATACGGCTTTGCTTCAACCGTTTGACTTCTCGATCCATGATCTCTACGGGTTTCTCCACAAAACAGAGCTTGTCATCAACATGAAGTCCTTCCAATGGAACGGCTAATGGTTCGTCGGAATAACATTTATTCAAGTTGGATACATGAAATGTATTATGAACCCTGCTCAACTCTTGGGGAAGCTCAAGCTTGTAAGCAATGGATCCAACCTTTTCCAGCACCTTAAAGGGTCCAACATACCTAGGGTTTAACTTTCCCCGTTTGCCAAAACGTATGACCCCTTTCCAAGGTGAAACCTTGAGCATAACCCTATCCCCAACTTGAAACTCCATCGGCTTACGCTTTAAATCGGCGTAACTCTTTTGTCGGTCATGAGTGGGTTTCATTCTTTGCTTGATCTGAATGACCTTCTCAGTTGTCTCTTGGACTATTTCTGGACCGGTGAGTTAAACTTGTCCAACCTCGGCCCATCAAACAGGTGAACGACAATTTCAATCGTAAAGTGCTTCAAACGGCACAGCCTTGATGCTAGCGTGATAACTATTATTGTAAGAAAACTAAACTAGTGGTAAGTGTTTAACCCAACCATTCCCAAAGTCAATCATACAAGCACGTAGCATATCCTCGAGAGTTTGGATAGTTCTCTCGCTTTGTCCATCAGTTTGTGGATGGTACGCAGTACTCATATCCAAATTAGTACCCAAAGCCTTCTGAAGTGACCTTCATAAATTTGATGCGAATCTAGGGTCACGATCACAAATGACTGAGATAGGTATTCCATGCCTTGTGACTACCTCCTTTAGGTACATCCTTGCCAACTTCTCCATGGGGTCAGTTTCCCTTGTTGGTACGAAGATTGCAGACTTTGTAAGTCGGTCAACAATCACCTAAATGGTGTCATAGCCTTGCGATGACTTAGGAAGCTTTGTGATAAAATCCATTGTGATGTTGTCCTACTTCCATTGGGGTATCTCAGGTTATACCAACAAACCTGATAGCCTTTGGTGTTCGGCCTTAACCCTAGCACATGTCAAACATTTGCTAACATAGGTGGAGATGTCGGCTTTCATATTGGGCCACCAATATAGCTTCTTCATGTCTTGGTACATCTTGTCGGAACCCGGATGGATGAAGTATTTTGATTTGTGAGACTCGTGCATGATCACAGTCCTCAAGTCACCATAACATGGCAACCAACTCATGGCGTTTAAGCATAAGGTTCCATCGGCGCGGGGCTCCAACTTCTCCTTCGGTATATCCTTCCTGATCATACCTCATACACCTTCGTTCTTGAGATTCTCTGATTTTTGTGCTTCAGTCTGGGCATTTAAGATTTTTTTGGGAAGATCCAAACCAACAGTCATAACTAAAGCTCGGACTCTTAATGGTTTAATTCGCTCTTTCCTGCTCAAATCTTCAGCAACAACATTTGCCTTCCCCAGGTGATAACGAATCTCACAATCATAATCACTGAGTAACTCTAACCAATGACGTTGCCTTATATTCAACTTCTTTTGGTCTAGTATATGTTGTAGACTCTTATGATCTGTGAACACCGTACACTTGGTTTCATACAAGTAGTGCCTCCAAATCTTTAGAGCAAACACCACTGCACCAAGTTCCAAATCATAAGTAGTATAACTTTTCTCATGAATCTTCAACTGTCATGATGCGTAAGCAATCACCTTCTTGTTTTGCATCAACACCGTACCCAATCCTTTATGTGATGCATCACAATAAACAATGAAGTTCTCAGCTCCTTGAGGAAGAGCTTAGATAGGTGCGCTACATGACTTATTCTTCAATGTCTGAAAAGCTGCTTCCTGCTTGTCACCCTATTCAAAGGCGACTTTCTTCTGAGTAAGTTTGGTCATTGGCTTAGCGATTTTTGAAAACCATTCAATGAATCTTCGGTAGTACCCAACAAGACCTAAAAATTAACGAATCTCCATTGGTGTTTTAGGAGACGCCCAATCTTTAATAGATTCAATCTTGGCAGGATCCACGTGACTGCCTTGACAGTCAATCACGTAACCTAGAAATTGTACCGTAGGAATCCAAAATTCACATTTTGAAAACTTAGCATACAGCTCCTCCTTCTTAAGCAGTTCTAAAATTGCCTTAAGATGTTCTTCATGTTCATTTTTGTTCTTTGAATAAATTAGTATATCATCAATAAAGACAATTACAAACTTATCCAAGTATGGTTTGTACACTCGGTTCATGAGGTCCATGAATACCGCAGGTGCATTTATCAAACTAAATGGCATCACTTGGAACTCGTAATGACCATACCGAGTCCTAAATGCCGTCTTTGAAATATCCTCTTCTCGTACTCTAAGCTGATGATAACCCGACCGCAAGTCTATCTTTAAATAAACACTGGATCCTTGCAGTTGATCAAACAAATCATCAATCCTTGGGAGAGGATAACGATTCTTCACCGTTAGTTTATTCAATTCCTGGTAGTCGATGCACATCCAGAATGATCTGTACTTCTTTTTGACAAACAAGACCGGAGCTCCCCAAGGTGAGGAACTAGGTCTTATAAAGCCCTTGTCAGATAGCTCTTGTAGTTGCTCCGACAACTCTTTCATTTCGGAAAGAGCCAATCGATAAGGTGCTCGTGCTACAGGCGCAACACCATATATTAAATCGATATGGAATTCCACTTGTCGAGTCGGTGGAAGACCCGGCAAATCTTCAGGAAATACCTTAGGAAAATCTCGAACGATTGGTACGTCCTCAAGTCGCTTCTCCCTCGACTTGTCTTCAATCTCCTTTGTAGTAACATGTGCCAAAAAGACGTGATATCCTTTCAACAAATATTTATGAGTTTTGGTGCACTAAATGATGTTCAAACGAGTCCCGTTTCCCCGACTGCTTCTTTTACCATGGACAATTAAGGTTTTATTTCCCCAGAGAATACGAACGATCTTCTCGGCACAATCAATGACAACATGGTACTTTGCCAACCAATCCATACCAACTATGACATCAAAACTACCAAGTTCTACGAGCATTAAGTAAATGTTGAAGGGATGATCTAAGAAGTTTAATGTACAACCCCAAATAATAGCGTTTATCCTAATTATTTTCCCATCGGCTAGTTCAACATCGTAATAATGGTCTAATGTAGTTGGTGTGATATCAATTAGGGAGCTAAATATAGTAGATACAAAACTCCTATCAACACCAATATCAAATAGGATAGAAGCATAGCAGTTATTTAGAAGGAACGTACCCGTAACGACGTTGGAGTCCAGGTTTGTCCCCGCATTGCCCACCACATACACTTTCGCTAAGGCATTGCCATTTCCATCTTGATTACCACAGTTTTTATTCTTCAACTTTGGGCAGTCTCTCTTGAAATGCCCCTGAACACCACACTCATAGCAAGTGCCAGCATTCTGAGTTGTTCCAGAGTTTCCACGGTTGTTATTATTACCATTGGGACCAGAAATCCTATAGTCACGAGCCAGATGGCCGATCTTCTTGCACTTATTACACCTAGAAGCACATGACCCTTTGTGGTGATAGTTGCATTTTGTACACAAGGGCAATGATCCTGTGTACTCCCTCTTTTCACCAGGCCTAACAGTGTAAGCCCTCCTAGTGTTCTGCCTCTTGTTTTGTTGTTGGTGCCCTTGATTGTTTCCAGCATTAAACTCCAACTTTCTCTTCTACTCAGCTTGTCTTTCAGCAATAGTAAGGACTAAATCTGATCGTTAGCAAACTCAATTTCTTTCTTCGTCGTCTTGGGATGATATGACATTATATTTCCCCGAATCATATCAGGAAGTCCACCAACATATTTCTCAACTTCATCCGATTCCTCGTGGAACATCCTTCTACACATTAGTCCAAGCTCTTGAAAATGCAAAATGTAACTCGTGACATCAGTACCTTTACTTTTAGGTTCTAGAGCTCAATTTCCAACTTCTTAATTTCACCCCTTGGGCAGTACTTGACTGTCATCATCTTCTTTAGTGCCTTCCAGTCCATAGCATAAGCAACATCTTGAGTAACAGTCTTCATGTGGGAGTTCCACCATGTCAGAGCATTTCCAAGGAAAGTGCAAGTAGCAAACTTAACTTGGTTCTCCACAGCACAGTTGCTGATATGGAACACTGATTCCATCTTCTCAAACCATTGTGACAACACAACCACTCCTTCAGTACCCTTAAAAGAAAGGGGCTTGCAATTTAGAAAATCCTTGTACGTACACTCACGCGGAGTGCGTACAGTTCCTCTAATTCCAGTGTCAGAATTGTGGCTTCCGTCGCCCTGACCATTAGTGCTATTTCGAAGAGTTTCATGATTAGCAAGTGCCGCAGACACTCTTGCTTCGATTAGCTGTTCAACAGCAGCAGCTGTCATAGGGGTAGCAGCCGCAGCAGCCCTTGCAGCAGCAGCAGCAGCCCTTGCAGTAGCAGAGGATCTCCTTGGTGGCATATTGTTCTAAATCACAACAATATAAAACACGTGAGTTTTCATAAACATCACAACATGACATGGGTACAACATATATATAACAAGATCACATCACACAGTGATTATATAACATGACTGGGATCACAACACATAACAGAATTAAGATCGACATGACATAATACAACACATCATATATAACTAGAAAACATACATGATTGTCTGATACAAGAAATGAAAATACAAGTCCTACTACTGTGCTAGCTAGGCATAAAACCCATAATACTTAGCCGGCAAACATAATGATAGCTATGAATACGACATGAGAAGTGTAAATCTAGGCAGAACTACCAGCACCCTTGTGATCATCTGCATGAGTCTGACCTCTAGCCTGAAGTGCCTGAATCTGTCCCAATGCTGCTGATAACTATCCTTGCAGTGATGAAACCTGTGCAATCAATGTCATCATCAGTGACTCCTGTGAGGTGATACGGTAATCCTGCATCTGAGTATGAGTCCTATATGCTTACAGTTCATGGTGAACTACCGAACTCAACCTTACAGAATATGCCCAAGCCTCTCGGGAAACCAGGGCCTCCTGATCCAATAGTCGTGTAGTCTCATAGTGAAACTGTCTATCCTCGACCAATCCATCAACCCACTGAAATAACTAAGTCTGCCTATCCTGAGTATCCTCTATCACATCATAAATATCTTGTGTGTCTTGCTCCTGAACCGCAGCAAGCTCGGTCACTCTAGTTTTGACCCCTTTGAGGGTCGTCGGTGCTACCTCCTCAACAGCCTCTGTTAGGTCTACCCAAACATCTTTAATCCTATAGCTGACCTCCTCGGCTCTCTGACATTTGGTTTTGGCATCCAGAGTGCCAATAAACCCATAGTCTATCCTATGACCTCTAGTAGGTCTAGGAGCAGCAGTCGAACTCTCCCCCACCTCATACCTCGATGTGAGAGCAGTCAGACATAACCTCTTACGAGGTGGTAACTCGGCCTCAGGAATGTCCTCCCTACGGTCGACTGGTGGTGGTATGAACAGTGAGGCTGGTAGTGGTGGTAGTGGTGATGATGGTAATGGTAATGATGTGGGTACATGTGGTGGTAAATGTAGTGATGATGGTGGAGGTGGTAATGGTGGTGATGGATGTAGTGGATGATGAGTGGATGGTGATGAGGCTCTCAATCTACCCATGGCAGCTCTGAAGCCTGGGGGTGCACGCACATGGTTAGGGCTACCATATGGGTGAGGTACTATAGGAAGTGGTAATGATGGAAGTGCAGGTGCAGCTAAACACCTAGCAAGGCGTTCCTCTGCAGAGGGTGGTGATAGTGAGATAAGTGGTGACGGTGGTGGTGGTAAGGCAAGAAGTCTCTCGACCTCTTCCTCTGATGGAAAAGGCATAGGTGCCTCGGGTCGGATAGATATCCTAGCAGTGTGCCGTCTGGGTGATGGTACAGGTGTAGGTGCAGTCTCATCAGTCTTAAATGCCTTTGTATCCCTAGCTAAAGGAATAAGATCAACAATAGGTATAGCAGGAGAGTTGGCCAAAGCTAGGTGCTCCTCCTCTTCCTCATCATCATCATCGTCCTCAAAGGGCTCCTCATCCTCCTCATCAGTATCATCATCATCGTCGTCATCATCGGAGGGCTCATCATCATCATTCCTTTCGTCAACGGGATAATCAGCATGATCCTCCTCGGGGTCCTCCTTCGGGTAAATTTTTGCCACATAGCCTGGTGATAGGGCTACGGGTGAGGCATCAGCGGGTAGAGGCTGGTCCTCCCAGGGTGCCTCATCATCAAATGGAACTAAGTACTCGGGGTACTCAGGCTCAGGTACGTATGGTACCTCGACAGGTGAAGGTGGCTGCTCAGGACCGGGTACATAGTTGGGAGACGGTGGGTGCTCAGGTCCTAGCACATAGTCCGGAGATGGCAGAGCTACCGGCTGCATGAGGAGTCCATCGTATCTGTATACGATGACTCATGGAGAACCTCCATCAGACAGCTCCTCATCAGCTCCCCAAAAGACTCTCCCTGGCTTGGAATCAGTGTAGACAGATGTGTAGGTGACTGTGGATGCTGAAGACATGACATAATCTGTAACACTCAAATAGAGTTTACATTAGTACATATATAAGGCCCATAATAATATACTTAATATATTATAAACATGTATGAGAACCATGCAGCATCTAGTATACCCAACTAATGCAACAAGTAATGTATGAATGAATGTCCCATAAAAATCCCTTTTTATGATGCAATGTTTAAAAACGGTTATAGTCCAAGTAAAAATATTTGACCTGGTTCTCTATAACTTTGGCTCTAGATACCAATCTGTAACACCCCCAAATAGGGTCGCAGCGGAAAAATATGTCCGGGAGCTTTACTTCATAGATCAATAGCACAAGATATGAGAACGACCTTTAAAAGAGTCGTTTGAAATACGATACATTGGATTTATTGAAATTGTTTAATACAAAGCACAACAGCTTAAATTGTTCAACATTGAAATAACAAGATTTTAGATCATAACAAATATCCAAAGATGTAATGACTCCAAATCTTTTATGCATGACTCCCTAAAAGAGTATACCCAATGTATCCTTAGCACCTCGTGCCTCATTGACTTGAGAAAACATGCTTTAAAATGTCAACATAAAGTTGGTGAATTCATAGGTTTATGTAAATATAATGTAGGACCGCAAGATTTCCATGTGTTTGATAATGCAACAGATGCAAACATCACAAAGTGTAATTATGTTTCCCTAAGCTCATGACACTGAAGCTCAACATGTATGAATTACAATACAAATTGCCTACATTTCCCGTGATGATGTTCTAATCCGCAACATCCAAATCCGACATGGTATACGATCGGTTGTCCGACAAACCGGCACAGTAACCGCTACTCACCCGAACGAGAATGTCAATCCTAAATAGATCTATTTATAACATTCACGCTCACACAAAGTAATTGACAGTTCATGATAATGGGCACAGTGGGTTATCGCTACTTAGGCAAACACGTAATCATGATAAAATGCACACTTGCTTCCAATTTGTAAAACAATGCATGTTTTTCATCCCAATAGTTGCAAATCATTGATATAGTAAAACATGGAGCTATGAACTCACCTTAGTGAATAAACTGGAGTATATGAATCAAGTGAAATGGAAATGTCACGGATAAGACCGAATGCAACCTAAGTAATTATAGGTCGTGTAAGTACCATGTACTTTGAATAACCAATACTACATATAATCCTATATAGTCACATCACCACCTAAAAGTGTTTGTTTAATTTATCAAATTAAACAATTTAATTTGTACTTGTAAAACAAATGTCATTGTAATTTGCAATTGTAAAAATTATATACTTGTCTAAAACTTTGTTATTTTCCAAAAACACTTGATATTTTATTTATATAATTTCATAATATAAATAGTTTAATTTTTTGAGAAAATTAATATTTATAAGGTAGATACATTTATAAATATTACTTTTAGTAATAACGTCATATCTTTCTCGTTTTAATCCCGTTTTTAACGTTCTTTATATGTATGGATTCATATTTGAAAAGTCTAATCAAATTTTAAATTTATTATATGGTTAAGTACTGTTATGAACAGTAGCAAGTTTTTATAAAATTACTTTTATAAATTTACTTTTTATCGTAATCTCGTAAATAGCGTATCTCCTTCATTTTCAATCCGTTTTTAATGTACCTTATAGTTTTGAAATCCTCGTTAGATTTACTTTCTCAGAAAAATAAGCTTACATTTATCTCAGATTTGAAATCTTAAAGTTTTTATAAAATTACTTTAATAAAGTTACTTTTACCTATTTAATTACTTAAAACATGTAAAATCCATAACTAGTTCATTATCCATTGGTTTTCCAAGTTTCTTATATTTTTGAAATCACTAAAATATGTACTTTTAAGGAAAAATACAAAACATTATGTTCAAGTTCGAATTTATATAGTTTTTATAAACTTAGTTTTATAAAAACACTTTTATACACATTATCTCGTAAAAATCATAACTCATTTGTTATTTATCGGATTTTCAAGTTTCTTATATGCTTACGATCGTTATGAGATGTACTATTTTTATAAAATATAAAAATAAATTTTATTGGGTTTGAATGAATAATAACTTTTAAATGTTTAATTAACTTGTTTTATACACTTTTTCAACTTAATAAAGTTACTACAAGTCCACTAATTTATAAATTACATCCATTATGTATAAATTAGGTCTTTTACATTGTGTCCATCATAATGAGCCCATATTGTCCAAGAAAATTGTTCAACATATTTATTTACTTATCTAAACTTTATAAATAAATAAATAATCATAACTTGACAATTAATTATATAATTTATCCATGGCTTGTAAATCCTTGTTTTAAACATATTAACATATTTAAAACATCATCTTAACCCTAAATACAACATAATTCGTGCATGTTTGTACATGTAATTATTTTATAACTTCATAAAATAAAACTAGGTGATGATTTAACTATACACAATTATATAAAATGTGAAATTAACATAATGAAAAGATTAGAGTCTTAGATAAACCTTAGATGGGTGTATAATGAAGGTAGGACAAGATCAAACCAAACAAGCCAAACCCTAATTCGAATTTTGAAACTAGAAAACCCTAATTTAGTAGAAACCCTAATTTGATCTTCTTTCTTGCTTAACCCCCTTTAATTACCAAACCAAGCTTCCAAGACACCTTGTATATGATTAACAATAACCCTTGAATACTTGTAGCTTTGAAGAAATGAAATTTATATGAAACCCTAGTAAGACAATAGTGAGCCGTGGGTTTGGATTGAGAACAAGAGAGAATGAAGTTGTTTTACTTGTAATGTGAGAGAGTGTATGTTGGTTATCATATTACTTGCCTTATATAGCAACTAGGAATGTCCCAATACAACCTTAAACTAAACCATGGGGTGTAGTGGTTTTAGGGTACACCTTGTAAGAATTTGGAAGTGCTCTCCTCCTCCCAATGTACTATGGCCGGCTCTCATTGGAGGAAAGGTACAAAGATTAGACAATCTTTAGAAACATGTGCCATTGTAAGGTACTTTGCTAGTTAGTTTAAGAAAAGTACTAGTGAGTTTTGAATTAATCTAGTGTGTATGCTTATGTATCCGGCCCTAAGTGGTTAAGAAGTGAGAAAATGAATTTATTTTGGGTATTGGGTAATATAGTGGGTATTTGTTCGAGTATAGATAGGTATAGGTTTTTCCGGGTATGCCTAAATGCATTTTATTGCGAAACGTAAACGTTTTACATAACCAATAAAAATAGAATATAAAATGTTAATAATTATTCTCATAATAATTATATAACACTTGCTTGTCATAAACTTTAACTTGTTTGGTGTCCGTTTACGTTGAATGTTAATTTTTAGTTTACGCGATTTAACTATAGGATAATAATTAAAAACGAACGCGTAAAACTCTAAAAATAAATAATGGTGATAATTGAGTCGACAAATGACCTAAAAATGAGAAATATTACAGTCTCTACCCATTAGAAGAGCCTTGTCCTCAAGGCTCAAGTCGCGACACTTGATGTAGGTACGTGTTTAGTGAAGAGATGTGGATACTTCTTTTGAAATTGGTCTTCACGTTCCCATGTGAGCTCAGGACCTCTCCTCAAGTTTCATCGAACCTTGACAATTAGGATACGGCCTTGCTTCAACCGTTTGACCTCTTGATCCATGATCTCTACGGGTTCCTCCACAAAACGAAGCTAGTCATTAACATAAAGTCCTTCCAATGGGACGGCTAATGGTTCATCGGAATAACATTTCTTCAAGTTGGATACATGAAATATATTTTGAACCCTGCTCGGCTCTTGAGGAAGCTCAAGCTTGTAAGTAACGGATCTAACCTTTTCCAGTACTTTGAAAGATCCAACGTATCTAGCGTTTAACTTCCCCCGTTTGCCAAAATGTACGACCCCTTTCCAAGGTGAAACTTTAAGCATAACTCTATCCCCAACTTGAAATTCCATCGGCTTATGCTTTAAATCGGCGTAACTCTTTTGTTGGTCATGGGCGGCTTGCATTCTTTGTTTGATCTGAATGACCTTATCGGTTGTCTCTTGAACTATTTCTGGACTGGTGAGTTGAACCTCGCCAACCTCGGCCCAACAAACAGGTGAATGACACTTTCTTCCGTAAAGTGCCTCGAATGGTGCAGCCTTGATGCTAGCGTGATAACTATTGTTGTAAGAAAACTTAACTAGTGGCAAATGTTTAACCCAACTATTTCCAAAGTCGATCACACAAGCACGTAGCATATCCTCGAGAGTTTGGATAGTTCTCTCGCTTTGTCAATCAGTTTGTAGATGGTACATAATACTCATATCCAAGCTAGTACCTAAATCCTTCTGAAGTGATCTCTAGAAATTTGATGCGAACTTAGGGTCACGATCAAAGATGATCGAGACAGGTATTCCATGCCTCGTGACTACCTCCTTTAGGTACATTATTGCCAATTTATCTATGGAATCAGTTTTTCTCATTGGCGTAAAGATTGCAGGCTTAGTAAGTCGGTCAACGATCACCCAAATGGCATCATAACGTTGCGACGATTTAGGAAGCTTTGTGACAAAATCCATAGTAATATTGTCCCACTTCCATTGAGGTATCTCGGGTTGTACCAACGATCCCGATGGTCTTTGGTGTCCAGTCTTGACCCTAGCACGCGTCAGACATTTGCTAACATAGGTGGCGATGTCAGCCTTCATATTGGGCCACCAATATAGCTTTTTCATGTCTTGATACATTTTGTCAGAACCCAGATGGATAGAGTATATTGATTTGTGGGACTCGTGCATGATCACCGTCCTTAAATCACCATAACATGGCAACCAACTCCTGCCATTTAAGCATAGAGTTCTGTCAGCACGGGGTTCTAACTTTTCCTTGTGTATATCCTTCCTGATCATACCTCCTATGTATTCATTCTTGATGTTCTCTGGTTTTTGTGCTTCTATTTGAGCTTCCAAAATTTGTTTGGGGAGATTCAAACCAATAGTCATGACTAAGGCTCGAACCTGTAATGGCTTAATCCGTTCTTTACTGCTTAAGGCATCAGCCACTACGTTTGATTTCCCCATGTGCTAACGAATTTCACAGTCGTAATCACTGAGCAACTCTAACCAGTGACGTTGCCTCATGTTCAGCTCCTTTTGGTCAAGAATGTGTTGTAGACTTTTGTGGTCGGTAAACACAGTGCACTTGGTTCCATAAAAATAGTGTCTCCAAAGTTTTAGAGCAATAACTACTGCACCAAGTTCCAGATCATGAGTAGTATAATTTTTCTCATGAATCTTTAACTGTCGTGATGCGTAAGCAATCACCTTCTCGTTTTGCATCAATACCGCACCCTATCCTTTATGCGGCACATTGCAAAAAACAATGAAGTTCTCAGCTCCTTGAGGGAGAGCTAGGATAGGTGCACTACACAATTTATTCTTCAGTGTCTGAAAAGCTATTTCTTGCTTGTCACCTCATTCAAAGGCGACTTTCTTTTGCGTAAGCTTGGTCATTGGCTTAGCAATTTTTGAGAATCCTTCGATGAATCTCCGATAATAACCAGCAAGACCTAAAAATTACCGTATCTCCGTAGGACTCTTGGGAGATGCCCAAACTTTTATGGATTCGATCTTGGCGGGATCCAGCATTCATCAAACAACCATTTGCTTTGCCTCCTTCCTCTCTTCCCCGCGGGGTTATTACGAATCTCTACCAATCGTATTACACTGGAGTCAACTCTAACCCAACTCAAACTACGTTGCCCTCATGATTCAACTCCTTTTGAGTATAGTAGTGTGTTTTATGACTCCTTATGATCCTGTGAACACAACCTTACACCTTTGTATTCCATACAAGTAGTGGCCCCCAATTAGTGCCCCCGAGTGCCCCCGGAACCCTCGTGCCGCCCCCAAGAGATCCCGCGCCCGTGCCGGGCTCACGCGAGTAGCCTCAAAACCCCGAGCCCCTCCGTGCCCCCTCCCACCTCCAAATCTTTAAGTAGAGCAAACACCACTGCACCATAGTATCCAAATCCATTGTAGTAGAATATATTCCCCCCCTCTCATGAAAACTTCAACTGTCATGACGCATAAGCAATCACCTGCTCGTATTGTTGCCATCAACAACCCACACCTAAACCTTATGTGACGCAAGCCAAAAAAACTAAGAAATGTTCTCCGCCCTTGAGGGAGAGCTAAGATATGTACACTCATAACTATATTCTTCAATGGTCTGAAAAGCACTTCATCATGTCACCCACCGCCCCACCCGCGTACCCCGCCACCACAACCCACCTCAACCCCCCCCCCCCAATCAAAGGGCGACTTATTCCCCATATCATGAAGTTAGATATTTGGTCATCCAAGGATTAATTCGACGCCCTTAAGGCCCAAAAAAAAATCCACCCAACAATGCACTCTACGGTAACACCCTCCCTCCCACCCCCAATCAGCCACAACATAAGGTCAAAAAACTTCACCCCCCCCTCAAAACAAACATCGAACTCACAAGTCCTTCGACAACTATCAGCCAAGACAGTCACTCACTATAACTATGCCAATAATACACCTACAGTAAACTAAAATACCCATAAAAAGAAAACTAGATGCAAATACCCACCACCTTCCCTACAGCCGATACTAGAAGATTGCCGATACGGTGTTGGGGATCATGATCCTTCTTGAGTTTCTTTTTTCATAAATTATTCAATCGTCCAATAAAGACATTAAGAACTTATCCAAGTTAAAGGTTTGCACACTCTACGTTCATAAGTCATGAATACTTCGGTGCCTATGTCAAACCAAAATTGGCATCACCGAAAGAACTCGTAATGTAACCATAAACTGATTCCTAAATTCCGTCTTTGTTTAGGAATAATCCTTTTCTTCCCCCCCTTCCCCCCCTTTCTCGTACATTCTAAAGCTGAAGATACACCCGACCGTAATTATTTCTATCGCATAAACACTGGATCCTTATAGTTGGCAAAAAAAAACATCAATCCATTGGAGAGAAAACTATTCTACATAGATAGTTAATTTATTAATTACCCGAAAGTCGGATGCTCATCCGGGATGATCCATCCTTCTTTTTTGACCAAACAAGACCGAGGTCCCAGTGTAGGACGGGTCCTTATAAAAGCCCTTGTCGGCTATCTCCGTGCTCCTGCAGTTGTTCCAACAACCTTTCATTTTCGGAAGGCCAAATCGATAAGGTGCTCCGAGCTACAGTGCACAATCACAGGTACCAAATCGATCCTGGAATTCCATTTGTCAGAGTCGGTGTAAGACCACCACCCGGCAAATCTTCTCTGTCACAAGGAAATACTTTAGGAAAATATCGAACGATTAGTACGGTCCCTCAAGTCGCATCTTTCGTTCCTTCCTGTCTCTTTCCTTTTTCTTAACTTTTCTCTTTCCATTCTTTTTCCTTTCTTCTCTTTTTCTCTTTCTTATGATCTACTAATCCCCCGACTTCTTCTTCAATCTCCTTTTTAGTAACATTGTGCCGAGAAAAGGAAGAACCCCTGATGTCCTTTCAACAATATTTATGAGTTTTGGTGCAGCGAAATGATGCTCAAGACAAAACGAAGGCCCCGTTTTCCTTCCCCCCGACTAGCTACTGACTCTGCTTCTGATCGCCCATGGGACAAATAGGGTTCATTTCCCAGGGAAAACGAACGATCTTTTCTTTTTCCTATTCAAGTCATTTCTCCCCTGACTTATCTTTAGCCTCCTTTGTAGTAACATGTGCCAAAAAGACATGATGTCCTTTTAGCATGTACTTCCGTATTTTAGTACATTAGATAATGTTCAAACGAGTCTCGTTTCCCTGGTTGCTTGCGTCACCATGAACAATTAAGGTTTTATTTCCCCAGGGAATACGAACGATCTTCTCGGCATAATCAATGACAGCGTGGTACTTTGCCAACCAATCCATACCAATTATGACGTCGAAACTACCAAGTTCTACATGCATTAAGTTAATGTTGAATGGGTGATCTAAGAAGTTTAATGTACAACCCTGAATGATAGTGTTTATCCCAATTATTTTCCCGTCAGCTAGTTTAACATCATAATAATGGTGTAATGTAGTTGGTGTGATATCAATTAGGGAGCTAAATGTAGTAGATACAAAACTCCTATCGGCACCAGTATCAAATAAGATAGAAGCATAGCGGTTGTTTAGAAGGAACGTACCCGTAATGACATTGGAGTCTGGGTTTTTCCATGCACTGCCCACCACATACACCTTTGCCGGAGCATTGCCGTTCCCACCTTGGTTACCACAGTTTCTATTTTTCAACTTCGGACAGTCTCTCTTGAAATGCCCCTGAACACCATACTCGTAGCAAGTGCCAGCATTCTGAGTCGTGCCAGAGTTCCCACGATTGTTATCATTACCATTAGGACCAGAACTCCTACAGTTACGAGCCAGATGGGTGATCTTCTTTCACTTATTACATCTGGGAGCACCTGGTCCTTTGTGGTGATAGTTGCATTTTGTACACAAGGGAAATGATATCGTGTACTCCCTCTTCTCACTAGGCCTAGCGGTGTAAGCCCTCCCAGTGTTTTGTCTCTTGTTTTGTTGTTGGTACCCCTGATTGTTCCCAGCATTAAACTCCAACTTTCTCTTCTGCTCAGCTTGTCTTTTAGAAATAGTGATTCCTTTTTGATCCATCTGATCATTAGCAAACTCAATTGCTTGTTCCATTGTCTTGGGTTGATATGAAATTACATTTCCTCGAATCATATCAGGAAGTCCACCAACATATTTCTCAACTTCATCCGATTCCTCATGGAATATCCTTCCACACATCAGTGCAAGCTTATGAAAACGCCAGTACCTTTTACTCTTAGGTTCCAGAGCTTAATTTCCAACTTCTTGATTTCACCCCTCTGGCAGTATTTGACTGTCATCATCTTCTTCAGTGTCTTCCAGTCCATAGCATAAGCAACATATTGAGTAACAATCTTCATGTGGGAGTTCCACCATGTTAGAGCATTTCCAAGGAAAGTGCAAGTAGCAAACTTAACTTGGTTCTCCATAGCACAGTTGCTGATATGGAACACTGATTCCATCTTCTTGAACCATTGTGACAACACAACCACTCCTTTAGTACCCTTAAAAGTAAGGGGTTGACAATTCAGAAAATCCTTGTATGTACACTCACGCGGAGTGCGTACAGTTCCTCTAGTTCCAGTGTGAGAATCGTGGCTTTCGTAGTCATGACCATTAATGCTATATCGAATAGTTTCATGATTAGCATATGCCGCAGACACTCTTGCTTCGATTAGTTGCTTAACAACAGCAGCTGTCATAGGGGCAGCAACCGCAGCAGCCCTTGCAGCAGCAACAACAGCCCTTGCAGTAGCAGCAGCAGCCCTTGCAGTAGCAGAGGTTCTCCTTGGTGGCATATTGTTCTAAATCACCACAATATAAAATACGTGAGTTTTCATAAACATCACAACATGACATAGGTATAATATATATAACAAGATTACATCACACAGTGATTATATAACATGACTGAGATCACAACACATAACAGAATTGAGATCGACATGACATAATACAACACATCATATATAACTGGAAAACATACATGATTGTCTGATACAAGAAATAATGTTGGGAATTATAGATTTGATGAGACAAAAGAACAAAAGAAGGAAACAAAAGGGATCAAATCGTCTACAATGGAATTCTACAAAAGATGGAGGATTCTAGAAGATTTGGTCAAAGATATGGTCAAAGATATGAAGATCAAGATTGATTTAAAAAGATTTAGTTTCCTTATCAAATTATGTTTCCTTTGTAAGTCTTATGGACTCTCTATATAAAGAGATCCATAGACATAGTTTATTGTGTGCACATGTAAAGATGTAGACGTCTAGTTGTGTTGGTGTAGCCCCAAGGTATCAAGGTTTCCTTGAACCCTGTTAGATTGTAACCGTTCTATACTGATCATATTGAATTAGGGCTTGGTGTGAATGTATGAATATAAAACCTTATTTAATAACATCATTGTTCTTTATATTCCGCTGCATGTTTATGATGTTATTTGTAAAACGATCCTAGATGGCTTAAACGATTCTTAACAATTGGTATCAGAGCCAAGGGGCTCTTGATCTAGGATACAAGGTTTTATTCGTGTTTAATTTCTGGTTTCGGTAACTGCTTAAATTCAGTAAAGTTAGGGTTTTCACAAAACCCTAATTCGGTAAAGAAAAGTTGTTATCATTCTATGATTCCAGATTCAGTTAAGGTTCAGGAACATATTAGGGTTGATCATGTTTAATCTGCTGGTGTGAGTATTTTGATTAAACTTTCTGTTGTGCTTTAATTCATAAACAACCCTATATTTACGATGAGTTGGTGTCGAAGGCTGCAAGTCTGGTAGTTGATGTTTGTGTTTTCAGAAGACACAAGATCCAGAAGGTTAAAGACAAAGTAAAAGACACCATGATTGTGTTTCTGATAGAAGCAGGTTGATATTCTGAATCAACAACAGCAGCAGTTATAACTCTTCTAGGGTTTCTATTTTAAACACTTTGGGATGGATCTTTGATTGTTCATGTTTTGGTTTAGATCTGTTGCGTAGGATTATGAGAGAAGGAATTATCAAAACCCTAATTTATCTATGGATTTGAATATTGCTGCTCCCAATGTTGATGGCAGACGTATGTTGTTTGATTTGCTGATGATCGGTCTGTAGCATCAGGATTTCAAACAACAGGTTATTATGTTCTTATTGTTTAGGGTTCTTCAGGATGGTGATGCTCGTTTAATTGGGAACCCTAAAACATAAACTGCTCGTGGTTTTTATTGATGCTGTTTGGATGATAAATAATGCTGGTTGTTCATGGAAAATACGAATGTTATGATGTGCGATTATATGGGATCTGTTATAAGGTATAATCCTAAATTTAAGGATTGGTATTTTATTCCCATAAATAAGTTCATATTAATACTGCTATGGTGTTAAACAGCAGTAAGTTTATGTGTGTGGATAAAGGAGCACCTTCGAATATTATGTGTTAATGCTGCTAATATTCACTTATTGGTCGTGGTTTATTAAGTTAATACTGCTAGCATTATAAGCAGTTGGTTAATACTGATTGGGATTAAATGATTTATGCTGCTAGCTTTATTCGATATTAGATGACACACAGTTTTTGTTCTCGGCTGGATAAGAAGTTCTCGGACACAACAGGTTAGTTACTACTGCTAGGTTTATTACTAGTAGTTACTACTGCTCGTGCTTAAAAGATACTACTGTTAGTTTTGTTCGAAGTTGGATGACACACATGGTTTGAATCTCGGATAGAAAAGAATGTTTGGTTAAATGGCTAGTTTTAGAATTAATTGCAAGAAGTGATTACGGAGTTTGTTTGGTATCTCTTATTTGAGATTGAAGTGAGTTTTACGAAAGAGTTTATTTATTTTATCTTGAAATCGGGGTTGGGTGGTTGCATGATTTCAATGATAACTTGCTTGAACATTTACGGTTTATGATTGGGACTTGGTTTATCTAGTTTCCAGCGGTCAAGGGGTGGTTGGTTGAGGACCTGGTTAACTATCACTTAAAGGAGTTACGTTGTAGTGCTTAGTGTCACACGAATATGTCGATGTGGATAAATTCAAGAGGTGATGTGTTTTTAGAGATTTGATCAGCACAAATTCTCTACACCGTTCTTCAATCTACAATAGTGTAAGCTTAAGTAACAAATTTGGGGGATTTTACTTTAGTTTCAAGTTTGGTATATCAAGTGTACTTCATCAGTAATCATTACAAAAAGCCTACAGAATTGAAGATTCAAGAAATGGTTAACATATGGGTTTCAGGAGAAGCTTAATGTTAAAATGTTTAACCATTTACATGTGACATTGAGGTGAAGGTTTTTACTACTTCTAGTCATTATTACTACTACTAGTGTGAGTTTCTACTACTCAAGTTCATTTTTCTTATTGTGCTTAATGGTGGGTAATTTGAGGAGATAGAAGGTTTGGATTAGAAGTGTGATATTGGTTTGAAGTGGTTGAAATCAAAGTTGCTTACATTCATATGTCCCTTATTAGATTATGACAAAAAGGGGAAGAAGGCGTTAACAGGTGCATTTGGCAACTTATAGATCCTTGGTGTGGCATGGTACAAAGGAAATCTACTTAAGGGGAAGTTTGTTTCATTCAGGGAGATGATTACATCTCAACTTCAGGAGAAGCTTTGGCTTTATGATGAAGTTCGTACACGACTTTGTTTGTTTTGTCATCATCAAATATGGAAAGATTGTTGGATTCTAGATTTGATGAGACAAAATAAATAAAAGAATGAAACATAAGGACCAAAATTATCATTAAAGAATTCTACAAGCTGCTGGAGAATTATGGAAGATTTAGTCAAAGATATCAAAAGATGGGGGAAAAAAGGGATTTCTGAATGATATATCCTTAAGAAGATACAAGATAAATAAGATATTCCTTATATGTTTAAAAAGATTTTGTTGTCTAATGTTTTTCTTCCCTTTGTAAGTCTTGAACTCTTTTATAAAAGAGTTTCGTTCGACATAGTTTTAGATATCCAAAAAAAGTGTGTGTGTGTACACTGGATTAATGTAGACGTCTAGTATAGTGGTGGTGTAGCCTCAAGGTAATCAAGATTTTCCTTGATCCCTGTTACTGTTAGAGATAGGTAACTGTATTATTCTGATCAAATAATATTGAGGCTTGGTGGAAACATTTGGTAATAAAACCTTGTTCAATAACTTTGATGTTCTTATTTATATTCCGCTGTGCATTATGTTATCATTGTTATTGTTCATCCTAGATTAGATCTAAACAATCTGAGCTTACAATGATCTAAGGAGTTATAACGATCTCCACAAATAAATAATACAAATCCTACTGCCGCGCTAGCTAGGCATAAAACCCATAATACTTAGCCAGCTAACATGATGATAGCTATAAATATGACATGAAAAGTAAACCTAGGAATAACTATCAGCGCCCTCAAGATCATCTGCATGAGTCTGGTCTCTAGCCTGGAGTGCCTGAATCTGTCCTAGAGCCGCTGATAACTGTCTTTGTAGGAATGAAATTTGTGCAACCAATGTCGCTGTCAAAGACTCCTATGAAGCGATATGATAATCCTGAATCTGGGTGTGAGTCCTATATGCCTGCAACTCATGGTGAAGTGCCAAACTTAATCCCACTGACTATGCCCAAGCCTCTCGAGACACTAAAGCCTCCTGCTCCATCAACAACACAGTCTCTTGGTGAAACTCTCTGTCCTTGATCAATACGTCGACTCTCTATGATAAGCGAGTCTGTCTGTCCTGAGTATCCTCGATCACTACATAAATATCCTAAGTGTTCTCTTCCTGAACCTTAGCAAGCTCGGCCACTCTATCATTGACCCTTTCAAGGGTCGTCGGTGCTACCTCTTTAACAGCCTCTGCTGGGTCAACCCAGACATCCCTAATGCCATAGTCGACCTCCTCGGCTCTTTGACGTCTGATCTTGGCATCCAGAGTGCCGATAAATCCATAGTCTACTCTATGACCTCTAGTAGGTCTAGCAGCAGCAGTCAAACTCTCTCCTACCTCAAACCTCGATGTGGGAGCAGTCAGACATAACCTCTTATGAGGTGGTAACTCGGCCTCAGGAGTGTCCTCCCTATGGTCGACTGGTGGTGGTATGAATAGTGATGCTGGTAGTGGTGGTGATGGCAATGGTAATGGTGGTGAGAGAATCTAAAGAAGCGGTGATGACCAGGGTGATAATGAAGATGATGGTGGTGTAGGTGTGGCAAGAAGTCTATCAACCTCTGCCTCAGATGGAAAAGGTATGGGTGCCTGAGCTCGGATAGACATCTTAGCAGTGGTACGGTATGTAGGTGGTGGTAGTGGTGTAGCTGCAGACTCGTCTGTCTCGAACGGCTCTATCTCCTTAGCGGAGGGGACAAGGTCAACAACGGGTGCAACAACAGAGTTGGCCAGAGCGAGATGCTCCTCCCCCTCCTCCTCCAAAGCCTCCTCCTCCTCGTCATCATTAGAGGAGTCATCATCATCATCGTCGTCACCTCCATAAGCTGGATAGTCTACTGGACCATCCTCAGAGTCCTCCTCGGGATCCGAGTCAGCAACGTACCCTAGAGATAGGGCAGTGGGTTAGGCATAATCGGTATAAGGCTGATCCTCAGCAACGATCTTGTCATCAGCTGGTGCCAGGTACTCGGGGTACTCTGGACCTGGAACATAATCTGGCGAAGGTGGTGCATGCTCTGGCTCCTCAGGGCCAACACGTAATCTGGTGATGCTGGTGCAGCCTCTAGTGAGTCGGGCTCCTGGAATCCAAAAAAGTCCACAGCCCATGCTAGCGGGTCTTTGTGAGATGATATAGACATATACGTAACCTCAAATGATGCTGAATCCGATGACATGACTGAATCTGTAACACTCAAACAGAGTTTACATTAGTACATATATAAGACCAATAATAATATACTTAATATATTATAAGCACATATATGAACCATGCATCATCTAGTATATCTAACTAATGCAACAAGTAATGCATGAATGAATGACCGATGAAAATCCCTTTGTATGATGCCATGTTTGAAAA